>JANHGO010000286.1:0-42507 GCA_024606505.1 Aquila spilogaster
GGGGGGAGGGAAGTTGCTTGCTTGAAAAGTTGCACAAGTGCCTAACAACTTGAAGAAGTTTGTAGAAGTTGCTACAATTAAGTTCTTGTATTTCTTTCATTGGCCTCTTGTCCTGCTTTCACTATTTGTAACCTAGGGAGATTTAATTATATCCTGCGTATTGCACTCTAGCAGATGTAACCTTCCTCCTACATTCTGAATCTGCAGGTGATTGTTTTAATTTTGAAAAGCCCAGAAACTCTCTAAAGAACATGTCTACTTTGACTTCCAGCTCCTGGCTAAATGAGTTGGTTCTTTTGGACTCCTACCATTTTATGCTTCTTTAGACTTGAATTCCACTGCAGAAGAATAGCAGTTTAAGCAGATGGGCTAGTTTTGGCTTGGCCACTATGACTGTTGTATTGTGATGACTGGAGAAAAAACCCTGTAAATCCATAAAAGCAAACAATGGCTGTACATCCAACAGTACTTTTTCCTGAAATATTTTCGGCTTGTATAGGATAGTCACAGAGAACTGAATGCAGCAACTTATTTGTTTCTTCTTGCAGGTATCTTGCAGTTGGGAAGAGCACTCGTGGGCTGGCTGTACTTGGCCCAGAAAATATGGATATCACCAAAGATCCCTCATGGGTCAAACGATGAATAGCTGCTGAACATCCAAGCTCAAACAAAACAAGCCCAACTTTGTGACTGCATTAGCTTTTTGTATTAATTTTTAGCTGAGCTGTGGTCCAGCTTAAATGCTACTTAAATTGCTGCTTGTAGTAATGTCCAACAAACCAGTTAAAACTGTGTATAAAAATGTTTTAACCAAACAGTATTTGAGAGCAGAAATGATTTGTTGTTACAGCAAAGACAGACTTTATTTTATTCAAGACTCACTCCTTCCATCACATATGGATACTATATAAATTAAATATTTTTGTATATGTAGAACTTCACAGTTCTAAATGGCATTGGGTTTGCGATGTCTGCTGTTGGATATATAAAGAACTGTGTCTCTTTTACACTGTTCTCATTCTTTGTTATGTGAATTCCAGCTTCCTATCACAGGTATTTGCCAGTGCATTCCACCTCACATCAAGCCAAGTTTATGATGAAGGGCAGCATAGTGGGGAGATAAATAGTGTATTTAAATTCATCTTTTCTCTTGCCTGTTTAGGCAACATTTAGTCAAATTTTGATTTTACAGGGGTAGTACTTAAATTTTGTTTCCTCATGTAGACTTCTGTTAACTGGATGATGACATTTTTTGGCTGTAATTCTTAACATTAAATAATTTTTATTTTATTTTAAAATAATTTTATTCTTTTCCATTATTATGGAGAGTAGCTGTAGCCTTAAAGAAGCTCTAAGAAAGGAAACATGAAACAAGGACCACATTATGCTTTTCTGAATCTCTTCAATTTTTGTTCCTGAGAAGTTATCCCTGTACAAGGAGAAAAGGATGAAGACTTAGTAGCCTAAAGCCAAAGCAGCAATGAAAGAGAGGGGCACTACTGTCCTACTTCCTGGTTAGGAAAGTAAAAAGCCAGTTGGTCTTTTCTTTCACTAAGGTCTAGAAGAGGAATTCTTCATGAAGCATATTCCACTTGTTTAGAAGCAGGTGAATACAGTTTGACACATCGCATTCATGATGTCTGCAACAGTACTTTATTTCACTTCAGATACAGTAAAGCACATCCTGTAACTTAACACAAAGCTAGCCGTCTACACTTATTTTTGGGTGTAAGTATTTTGGAACAAAGTGCAGTGGATAACTTACTACTCTTTAATAAGTGCAACACTGATCTATGCACTTTGTATCAGTAAGATGGTGCTTATTCATTTAGAGGCTAGGGTTTGTTTCAAACATAACACAAATACAGGACAAAGAATCTGTGTGACATATGAATGTCATGTTTCACATAAAGTGCTGATACAATAACTTAAATGTTACAAAACAAAGCTGTAACGATTCTAAAGCATTGTTACTCACAATGTGCATCTATTACAACAATCTAAAAATGATCTCTTTAGATGGCTCCAGTTTCTGCTTCCTTTGGGCTGTGCATAGCAACATGCTCCAGCTGGCCCGAATCTGAAACATCATAGCTAGTCTTGTATTTGGCCAGGATTTTCATCAGTGGTCGCAGCTTCAGCCACCATTGCTCCATAGGAATCCTATGTCTGTGTAAGTGGGGAGCAGGAAAAAACAGTAGTGAATCATTACATAGTAGTGAAGACAAACACACATGGTAGTATTGCCAAATAAGCTAACAGTAATAATAATCTTTATAAACAGGAGCAAGTATTGCTCTTCGTTAACCCAAATAAGGACAGAATAGTAAAGAAAAGAATAGATTGTACTAGATGGTGTATTTCATAAGGAAGTATAATAGCATCTAAGACACAAAAACACTGCTTTACTAAACTATCAGAAGTAAGCCAATTCTGTACATTACAGCAAACGTAGTAATGGAAAAGGACAGTGGGCTCCCAGAATTAAATATAATGAGATAAGGTAATAACAAAGAATAAGGAGGGTAAATAGAGAGTATTAAGAGAGTTGTTTGAAAAGAGAAGTGAACAAAGTGAATCACTGAATGTGAAACAAAAGCACAATAAAACAGTTGGCAAATGCTGTGTGTCAGCAGTGACAGAGATGTTCATTTGATGTGGTGTAAGGAAGCCTGAGATGTTTGAAATGTAAGTAGAGTATACATACACAAAGTCTGTTTCATTCTTCAGCTCAGCTACCGGCTGGAAAACAAGGTTGCGTCTACGCATTCCCAGCAAACAGACTGAGTCATCGGTGTTGGCAAATACTTTTCCTAAAAAGAATGAAATAATTCAGCATCTTTTTTGTTCACACTTGGATGGGAACAGGGAGCTTAGTTGCAATTACTGTATATTTAACAGAGTAGTAAAACATCAATTAGTACTTTAATAGGGTTAAAAGATCTTTTTAAGTTTATCTTTGGTGATTAGCCATGAAAATAGTGTAATTAATGAACAATAAGACTGAATTTGAACATCCAGATTTAAATTGGATTTTAGTAAATAGTACTTTACAAAAATTCCCAAAGAAGACATATTACCTTCTTCTGTCTCCCATGTAGCCATCATGAAACAAAAAGGAAGAATAGATGTAACTATGTAGTCAGCAATTCCTTCATGCATGATAAACTGCAATCACACTATCATTTTTTAAAGGTAGTAAGAAAAACAGTGGAAATATCAACCAGTTGAGGGGAATCTTACAGCAGAAACCACAGCAACACATTACCGAACAATATAAATGTAAGATGGAAAGAAGTATGTTGGCTTAACAAACTAATATACGTTCGTATGTTTTTGTAGGAAAGTAGTCTTATATACTGACAGCTAACTGAAGGCAATAACAAGAGATAGCACCGAGTATTTCTGCACCTTTCCGGTAGGTCTCTTTCAGTTTTTTGGAAATCCACTGCATAGCTTTTGCAGAAATCTTTGTTCCAAAGTTTCTGTCAAATGGTGAAGGTGCACCACCCTGTGTGAAAATTTAACGGAGTTAATTCAGTATTCATATTTTTTTTATTTTAATGGTCATCCCTGTTAACTGCCTGCTCTACCTCTTACCTCCATCTTCCCCACCTCAAACAAAAATGAAAAACCCACCACAGAAAATAAGCTAGAACGTTTTAAATTTTTGTTATTCCAGTGTGGGATTCTCACTGAATCAGTAATACTTTTCGCTTAGGTTAATGGAGGGTGTCATTTGCCCTTTCATCCTCTTCTCCCTCAGCGCTGATCATAAAGCACTACCAAGCTCTCACACATTATATGGTTAACTCTACTTCAGTACTGTTAGTTAGCATAGCCAAATTAGAAACTCATGGTTTGCCCACTAACAAGCAGTACAGCAAGATAAAGAGGGGGAAGGTACAAAGATCATAAGGAATAGCTAAATGTTATCTTTTCTACCAGGAATATGTGCAGGTGGATTATTTCTTAACCAAATTTTATCTGTTCCAGAGTACAGAAGCCAGGTACATTATGGATGGGTAGAGGTATGTTCTAAAGATGTATTACAAGAAAAATATCCATAGGATCTATGAAAAATGTGTAATTATATTAATATAGACAGAAATAAAAATGAAAATAAGAAACTAAAACTTTTTTTTTATAGATTTTAAAAAAGGAATTACCATAAAAATTGATGTTAACAAGCACCTCTCAGTTACCTACAAACAAAAATCCACACTTTTTTTTCTTTAATCCTGAGTCAGATTTGCTTAACGTGCTTGAATAGTGTCTGCTCTTTATGGATATAAAGTTAAGCATGTCTGGAAATTTTAAGGTCAATTTTACCTGCTGCATGTGGCCCAGAACATTTTTTCGACAATCAAACACTCCTTTTCCTTCTTCAGAATACAGCTGATAAATGAAGTCAGTTGTGTAGTTCTCATTGCAATTCTCATTTCTATAACAATTCAGGCCAAATACTGTTAGCAAATCAACTATTAGTTGTAAAGACATTCCCTACTTACTGCATGACAGATGTTTTCCTAGTTCCTTGATACCAGCAATCATCACTTGGATATGGTTTCATGTTTCATGAATGTGTTATTTTTACTACACCCACAATACTGACAGGTCATCTGGATTCCATTACTGAATAATGTAGTGAGAAATACCATTTTAATTCCAACAAATTCATTATGCAGATGGAAAATGCATAATCCAAGCAGTTGCATGATTTTATACAATTTATGAGCATAGATAATGAATAGTACCTGTCTGTTCCTAATTAATACTGTAAATGTCAAGTATTTTTTTTTCTACCCATATCACATTAGCAGTAGAATCTATAAAAGTACAATGGTTTCCTTACACAATTTACTATAGCATTCATTTTTCAACTCTTTGCTACTCAGCACACTGAAAATAGATCTTATAGAAGAGTGAGAGCAAAGCTACAGACTGATTGAGGATGCCTATGAATGTGTCATTTTAAAATATGTTTTAAGGATTATTATTTTTGAAAAATGTTCAATCCTGTAAAACCTAAGTATAATTTTCATAGTAAAGGCTATAGCACACTAATGTACGCATATAGTAGTTTTCACATTATTAAGAATCTGTAGTAAATGACAAAACAGTTGGAAATTAGTATAAAGTATCAGATCACAGAGCAAATATATTTACAAAGAAAGAAGGAAGTTTTGGACTTCAGCTTCCAGACAGCTCCCAGACTTGCCTTCCAGAGCAATAGCTTTGCTAATCATCTCATATTAAAGGAACCATCAGCGAATATAAACGTGGAGTGTCTTCACAAGAGGCCAAATAGCTTTGACTGCACTGAAATCACAGATTTCATCTATTGAAAGTACTTTTGCTTACCTCAGCACTAAACCACGCTGGATACTGGTTTTCATCTTTTCAGTCAAGTGTTCCACATTAGCCTAGGAACAGCAGAGGTATTTTTAAAGAGCCATGCAGAACCCTATAAAACAACTTCAATAAGCCTACATATTGTCTTATCCTGAGAACTTCTATAAAGGATTCCACATCAAGTATATGCAAATTCAAATCAGTTTTGGAGATCCAGGAAAACATACAGTGTGTGGCTATTCATCTTGGGGTAGAAATAACTTCTTCCTCCACATCACAAATAACTTATTTTTAAATAGCTACATGAAGTTATTTTTCCATATGCTATACAGATAGAGAAGCTGGATAAACTTGATACACAAAAAATGTACAGAAACTGTCATAAATGATTAGATCTTGCAGTGTATTCAAGCTTTGTATTTGTCCATTATAGCAGCTAGCAACGTCCACCTCAGAAGTATAAAAACCTCATGGTAGATAAGTTCCATATCACCTTACCCCCTGTGCAGCCACATTCTAATCTGACATCTTTATTTTAATAAAACCTCAAAAAATACTCTCAATAATTTGATTATCAAAGTCACTATCAATTTCATTATACATCACTTAAATTTCTGACCTGTATAGTATTCTGACAAGTGAGCTGAGGAAAAGGTATTTCTTTTTATCTCATCTTTCTTCTGAAACTACACCCAGCTCTTTTCATTTATATCTAACTTGAATTCCAATCAGAAGAATAAAAATGAAACAATCCCTCTAATAATGTTTAGTGGCCAGTAAAATCATTTCATCAGTTAGCCTAATGCCAAAAATAATGGTGTACATTCCTTTAGGGAACGTGGCATAAGAACTGGAATTATTTGACAGTGCAACTTACGAGCACAGCTTTTAGTTACAGCACATAGATACATATTTTTAAAATGTTAGCTATCTACTTGAAATATAGATAGTAAGCTATATAAGTACAACAATTTCAGGATCTACTTAAAAATAAGGAAAACGTTTCTAATGCTGCATACCTGGAGCTCTCGAATGTCAAACTGTTCTTCAAAGATATAAGCAGCATCAGCTCCTGCCGCAAGGGCTCCCATATTGGCCAGGTAACCGCAATAACCACCCATGGTCTCAATGATGAATACACGACGTTTGGTACCACTTGCTGACTGTTTGATCCGATCGCATGTCTACTCAAAGACAATACAGAAATTAAAAACTCTGAATTTTTATATTTTTATGTATGCCAAGCAATTTCGTATCACATACAGATAAAATAATTTATTAAAAAATACATTGTTCCACCATATCATAACCCATTTCAATATCATAACAGTCATCAGATAAAGCCATACATCAGCAACACAGTCAAAATATTTTGCTAGTATCAAAACATTTGTTTTACATTTGAGAAATAAATTTGTCTTGTGCATGGACATAAAAGGTTCTGATAGCTTTATAACTGAGATACTAATTCATATAGAGGAGCTTTTTAATCAACTTGAGTATATGTTTCACTTATTCCATTAATTACCAAAATATTTATAACATCTAATCATTGATTTTAAAATTCTCCGTGTTCTCACGAATGCTTAACAGTTATAGTTTTTTTTAAATGTAAGTCTTAGGCATGTTCTGCCCTGTGGATTAATTTCCAATAAGGATATTCACTTAAATACAATTCTCTCCAGCACTACTGGAGCAGTTGTTCCTGTTTTTGTATTTTATTTGCATCTTGCTCTGACCAGCCTAAGAATTATTCTCTACTAGTAGGTATGATGTTCAC
The DNA here is from genome assembly GCA_024606505.1 of Aquila spilogaster. Taxonomy (NCBI): domain Eukaryota; kingdom Metazoa; phylum Chordata; class Aves; order Accipitriformes; family Accipitridae; genus Aquila; species Aquila spilogaster. The sequence goes on from JANHGO010000286.1 coordinate 7,136, forward strand.
ATAGCACTGATAACATCAATATTTACTACAGTTGCCCAGGAGACTTGGAAAAGTCATGGAAAAAATCTCCAAGACTTAAGAAACTTACGTTACTATGCATCTCCAGGCACTTAAATAGCACTCAAGAAGCTAGCAGGCAAACTGTCATTTCCTGGAATTAAAGTATTTCTACAGCAACTGTTCAGTTATTTTGAAGTTGTTAGACGAAGGTGCTTCCTTTCAGGAAGAGATTAAGTAATAAATAATTAAATAAAAGTTATAGAGGAGTTGGTGACAAGACAAATTGTGTAAATTGGATGTACTGTCCCTACATCATGTCCATTTGGTAAAAATAAGAATTGAAAGCATAGAATCGTAGAATCCTTAGAGTTGGAAGGGATCTTTAAAGATCATCTAGTCCAACTCCCCTGCAATGAACAGGGACAGATCAGGTTGCCCAGAGCCTGATCCAGCCTGACCTTGAAATTCCACGGATGGGGCATCCACCACATCTCTGGAAAACCTGTTTCAGTACCTCACCACCATCACTGTAAGACTTTTTCCTACATCCAACCTAAATCTACCCCTTTAAGCTTGAAGCAATTTCCCATTGTTCTGATCCTGTCTGTCCCCTTCTTTCCTGTAGCTCCCCTTTAGATACTGAAAGGCCACTATCAGGTCACCTCGTACCCTTCTCTTCTTCAGGCTGAACAGCCCCAGCTCTTTCAGCCTGTCCTTAGAGGAGAGCACCTGGCAGTTTATTCATCTTGAAATTTGAATTATGTTAATTTTAAAAAATCCTCATGCCTTAATAATGTTCTGAATGAGCAGTTACAGATCCTGTAACATTTAAGGTATTTTCAGTTTCACAGATTTTTACAACCAGGTAACAAAATGAGATAACTAAAAACAGGATTTCAAGCAGAAATTTAGACTGAGAGCTCTATGGGCCTCAAAAATATACCAAACTGACCACATAACAAATATTGATATTATACGCAAGGAAACAAATTAATAATGTTTAATACATTCAATGACTAAAACCACTATGCATTTATTTAGGTTCAGCTACCAAAAGATGCATGTAATTTCATATATGCATACATCCCCCCCATACACATACACAAGTACACAATTCACACAAATGCATTCAGAACTCAGACTGACATTCTGTTATCCTAAACAGAAAGTATCTCTGTAAACTAAGAATTTTAGACTGAACTTCACTGTTTTTTCAAGACATTCTTCTTTTACCTGTTTTGGATTTGACAGTGTATTCAATCACTTGGATTTCCCATTCCAGATGTGGTTTTATACAAACTGTGGTAGAATGCTAGCATTTGGTACATGGTAAACAACAATAAATTCATAAAAAAAAAAAAACATTACTTTTAACAGTGGCAGGCATTAACTCACTTAAAAAAAAAAAAAAAAATCTGCCTCAAACTGGATTGATATTTCACCTAAATTATGATATAAAAAAATACCGGCATTGGAGACTGAAGAAATAAAAACACACATGAAGATTTCCTTCACTTTGAAAGACCTAAAACTTCTGTAAACTTCATGCTTTCCACAAAAGGTTTCCAGCTGCTGGTAGCAGAAGGAAATTTTCTGCTTTTTGAGAAATTATAATTTTGAGCAAAGATCTAGATTTTCCTAAGTAAGGACAATCATTATTTGCTTTTGGGATTACCCATTTTAGATTTATTTAGAAGGATTTCCATTACTGACTATACAAGAAACATGCAAGTGGTAACTGCCTGCTATTCTTGCTTTCTTAGAATGACTGTAACAGAAATACTCAAATACCAAAATGGCACTGATCGATTTTAAAGAAATTCAGACAATTACATATAAGATGTATTATAAGGTTCCTTATTCACCCAGCAGCTCGACTCAAGACTTACAGGGTACATTAAATTAGACTACATCACATATCTCAAGGCTTGGAAAGACTTATATCACTGTATGTACCTATGTATTTATTGCTAGTGGTGGTCTTCTGCAATCTATCAGCCATACATTTAGGTCCATCCATATGCCTGCTGTGAGCCATCTTTAAAAACTGGTACTGTATTGCTTTCTAAGCAATACAATACCAACCACCATCATGACAAGTGGTAGCACTAGGTACTAAAACCAGAAGTCAATTCCTGTGTGTCTCAAATTCCTGAATGTCTCGCAACGTTTTTATGGATTTGCAGTACTATATCTCGTCACACTGTTATCTCCTTATATCCTAGCATTTTCATGGTGAAATTTCAAATTTGACTTACTTCCAGTGATTGTGATAAGAAAAAAAATAAAACCTGCTTTTTACACTGGAGTTATATTTCTTGGTTTAGAAGAACTGCAAGTATTGCATGTTCCACTGACCAGACCACAATGTATTCTTACGCAGCACATTAAAAAAAGCTCTTGTAGATAAATAACCGTGTAAATAAATCAGTACCTGAGCAGGAAAGCACATTCACATTTCTGAAACCTCAGGATCTCCATTCAAACTTTCTTGGTCAATTGCTTTATAATTATTTACATGGATTGATAATGGGAGTTCTGATAAAACAGAGGTTTACTTGCTTGCATTAGTTATCATCTCAGATCCCTTTTCTGTTGTTTCAGCAGACTTTGTGAATTAAAGAGTTCATAAAGCAGTTGTACCCAAGGGAAAAAGCAGACTGTCCTGACCAAAATGGAAAGCTTCATTCATAGCAAGAGCTGTCCACAAATCAGCATCAGTGACAGACTTAACTGTTTGTGCTATCCTTACATTTACATGCACTGAACATAACGTTACCCCTAAGGTAGTCCATAGGATTACTGACGTGTTTAGCACTATCTATCTATTTAAAATGTTCTGTTACACTAAGCTCACTCACTGGCCCATGCAATAAATGTGGGATTTATCTATGACATCTACTTTCATCTTTCAGCTAAATAACATGGAGGAGCTACTTCAGTTAAATAAAATAATAATAAAATGAAATTTTAGAAAAGCAAAATCTTATTTTCAGAAAAAAAAACAAAAACAAAACCCCTAATCACTAATGCAGTGGTCTCAGATAACAAAACCAAATCCTCAAAAGATAAACACCAATTATAATTAAGTATTTAATCAGTCTTGGAAAAAGCCTCTAAAACATAAAAAATGACAGTGATTAAATTATTTTAGAACGCCAGACACTCAAAGATCTTTAAGTATCCTGATCTTATGCATTTTATCATCTTAACTTTCACAAGATATGTAGTCTTACCTCCACAATAGCATTCAAGGCAGTGTCAGCACCAATGCTAAAGTCTGTGCCTGGCACATTGTTGCTAATAGTAGCAGGCAACACACAGATAGGTACGCAAAACTCCTCATAGCAGGAACGTGCCTCATGTAGCTGCAGACAACTTTCATAGGCCTGAAGCAGTGGTACAAGTATGAGTGATACATTCCTTATCTTTGGATTACTGTGCTAATGACTCCTTGCATGTGATGGTAAATTTGGCTGTCCATTGGCCCAAATACAATTGGTGAAATTATTAGGGGTGCATCCTGCACATACCACAACAGTGCACTGGGGTTGCATTGGCACAATGCTCTTTGAAGAAACGCAGATTAGTGCAGGTTAATACAGAGTGAATACGAAGTGTGCACAGCATTAAAGGTCTGAAGCAATTTAGCAGAAAAAGGCAGCATAAAAGTAGACTGGAAATCTTTCTACAAAAAGACACTTAACAGTTTGAAACATGTTAAGGAGTTCAGAAAGTTAACTAGAGAAACACCTGCAGTTTGAAGGAAATACTTTAAAAAGCTTTTTTTTTTTTTTTTTTAAGCACTATGTTATTCTATCTAGTCAAAACACACACATCCATTTCCATTGAGAAAAAAATTCCTACAGTTTCCAAGATCATATCAACACACACATCAGCTTCTAGGGACACAGACTAGACAGACGTACAAAAAATCCAAGAACACGTGCATAAGGATGAATTAAAGTTTACAAGTACATTTCAAAGATTCTTTGAATAGCAGCTGTAGGTTCTTGGGAGGATTCCAATTACCACAAAATAAATTAGCATGTGAAAAGGACTAGGTGCTCCTAATAGTGATCAAAATACTTGAAGTTCAAGCTGTTTTTAAGTAAACACTTTTTATGTTACACTATTCCAATTCTATCTAATCCAAACTAATTCAACATTTCTTATGATGTGTGGCAATATTTCAAACTGCCTATGTAACGACTCTCAACAAGAAAGCTTCATTACATAGTATGTTCCCACTTTGTTAATGTCTTTCTCCCAGAAAAGAATGATGTTCACAGAAGTCTCATCTTTTCACTTTCTCAGATCAGTTCAGAAAAGCAAATCAAATTATTAGGACATTATCTCCACAAATATCTACTCAGCTGCTAATTTAAGCAATAACTTGGAAGAAAGTGATGGGGAAAAGATTCACCCAAGAGAGCTCTGCTTACAGACTCTTTTCTCCAGATAAATCAGATTCCATTCAGTGAGAAGACAGGTTATATGACAGTACATGAATGAAGTGCAAACTGAGTTTCTAAAGTGTATGCCAACTTCAGGTATATTTTGGAACTGCAACTTTCAACTAAGTTCAGTGCATTTCTAGTACGATGACTGCAATAGTCTAAAAAGCTGCTAAAAATATTGCTAATTCAGACCTGTAGCTCCGATTCTGAGAAGCAGCACAGGTAGAAGACAAATGGATTTTCTTTTTTTCTTCTTTTTTTGAGCAAATGAGACTTCACTGAGAATATTTCTCCATGTAGTAATTGCCTAGCCCAATTCAGCCAATTGGAACTTTGACCTCTACTGAAACAAAATGGTGGTAAAACCATAAGGCTTCCTGAAGAAGTGGAAGAAAACACTGATAATAAGTTTCTCCAAAAAGTTTTATAATGAGACTTTTGGGAAACTGAGTTGAAGGAAAACTTAGAGCAGTACCTAACACAATGGGTTAGTTACGATATGTTAAGATATGTTTTACTTGCATTAAATACTGCCATTTCATTTGATGCAAGTGATTTTAGCAAACATATCCAAAGATTGCACCTCCACCAAGCATAAGCATTAGATGATTATATCTTAGCATCATTGCAGAAAATCTGAAAATACTTCCCCCCCCCAAAAAAAAGTAGCTTAACAATTATAAAATGTAAATAGGTAATCGGTGCATTTAATATTAGCTTTACAATTCCTTTTTTTTATTTTTATATGAGGGCTAGAGTAAGATCATAGAGGGATACTGTACGTTAATAATATGGTTTATTTTTTTCATATGCTTTTATTACTTTCCTGTTATTTAGAAGGGTACAGGCAGAATCAAACATGCTTTATAAAAATACATGCAGTCAAACAGACTGCAATTTGTTTACTTTATGTTGAGCTAATGCAAAAGGCCATTAAAAGGGATGGATTTACTGCCAGATCTCCACAGCCACATTGCTAGGACTGACATGGATGAAAATTTAATTGGATAGTTTATCTGGAACAGTTAAATTTCAGCCAGTTCAGCTTTCTGATTCATGTTAATTCAGTCACAGATTTTAATATCAGCACTAGGAGAATACAGGAGAGCAGTCAATCTTTCTCATGAAAACTGCAAAAAGATCGCATTAAGACAATTTAACAAGCTTTCTTCACTCCTCAGTGAGTAAGGGTCTTCTTGTGGCTGTTCCTTTTCTCACAATCATTTGATCAGCCTGTACGCTCTTCCCTTTGAATTAAATTAAAGGCACACTGTCATATCTCTGAACATATCAGAGTTTTAGCCTCTTCTGTTTTTAGGTTTCTTTGTCCTCCATCTCTAGTTCATACTGCTTCATTTCCTCACTCAGTTCTACTTGCCCTAAATCAAATACATATTCTACCATTCCATATATTGTTTTGGTTTGTTCCTCTTTCCATCAGTGTCCACTAGCCCATCAGCTTTCTTTTCAAATTAAATTTTCATCTTCTCCATGTTCTTCCCAAGTTCCGTAGCCAAAAAAATTAACTTTCTATTCATTCTTCTACTTACAGAGTAGATTTCTATTCATTAGTTTCACCCACAGTATGTATTGATAATTTCTCTTTTAAATGGATATTAAATAACCCAGAAATACATAGCCTTCATGTTTGTGCTGAAATAATGGAACACTTCTTTCTTGTCACATTCCAGAAGTCTGCTATCAGAAATAATACTCTATTCATTTCATTGAATTACTAATATGAATGTGAGAATATACATGTTTTTATTCAAATATCTACTTCCTTGCTGATTCTGTTGACAAAACTCCAAATTCATGTTCTTATACTGCAATTCTAAACAATTTATTATGTCTATCTAGGTAGAAAAGTCTTTAAAAAACCCCATTCACATATTCAAGTTTCTCAAGCTATTTGATGTTGTTGAGTTTTCACTGACAATTTTTCTTCCTGATCTTCTTAAACTAACAAGAAAATAGAGCATACAAACAAATTTAAAATGCTGTTCAAAAAAAACGATGTTCTACTATTCAACTGATTAAAAGCCTACTTTTTAAAATACAAATGGAAAAAGAAAAATCAAGAGTCAAAGAATCTGCCATATAATCTAAATTCTAGTCATGAAGAAATGTACCATACACTACCCATGAGTTAGGACAAGTCATGATCTCACCTAAACTCTTATTCAGAGGATCTGTAATTAAGTATTTACACATTATACGCTATCTTTGCTAAATCCACACAGAAAGAAAGAGTTAATGCCAAACTTATGTAAGTATAAGACCAGTTGATCTGGTCTTTGTTAGTCTGCTTTCCCTTGTTAACATTTTATTTGCAAATGCCTCTAAAAAACACTTACATGCCTTGGTAATTTTCAAGCAACCTGATACTGACAAACACTAACAAGGCCTCATTACCCAGCAGAGAAGAATGTACTTACCTTACTGAAAGTTGTCGATGAAACAGAAATATGAGCAGCACCACAGAAAAACTAAGTGTGATAACATTCAGGTGTGCTAATCTGAATCCTAAGAAATGCTAATCTGAAAGCACTATAAACTGTGATACACTCATCTAACAGTAGCAATAGGAATGAAAATTGTATGACTTGTACTGAGTCTATCACTCATATAAGAGACAGTATTGCTATTGAGCCTGATTTGAACATGTGACAGAAGAATGAAAGGAAACATTATCTGTTTAGAGGATCACATTGAAACAATTGGAGGAGGCAACTGAAAATAGACTTCTGCTCAGTATTTCTCCAACATGAAAGTCTTCTTCCCAAAAAAAAGAACATAATTCTCTATTGGCTTGAGCCTAAATCCTGAAAAGTCATTACATTTCATATCTATTTCAGAGAAAATTCTAGGCAAAATAGAAAGCAAGAACAAGACAAAAGCTACTGATAAAAAAGAACAGATTGAAAAGTTCTCAACTACTGCATTGAAAATATGGAGGTACTGACAGTTTATTATCTAATGAAGTCATATGATATCTAGGAATCCAAGTTTAAAGCAAAACACAACAACAGCGTGGAGAAAGGGAGAGAGAGATCCTGTTCTACGTGAAATAACCTATAAAAAGAAGGCATTTAAGTAAACAAACAGATTATGAAGAAAGAAATAGAAAAGTAGGTGTCATGCACAGTCACTTTACTCACCTCAATCATTTTGGAGAGATATTTTTATTTACCAGAACTGGAAACAAAGTCAACCTTTATAACCTAAGCTGTCTATAAAGAGTACATTCAAAGCAAATTTTGCTTAGCTTGTAGTCTTTTTCAAGGCAATACCTTGACAAACTGAAATTTGTTAACTCAAGGGTTTATTTTGCTGAACATAAAAATATTTATGATGTTATGATAAATGAAAATAACAGGTGAAAATTACGTAAGTGCTCTTAAGGCTGACGGCATTTGAGGAATCCTTGAAATTTCTCAAAATAATATGATTAAATTTTGCAGACACATCTAAGTGATAGAAGAACTGGCAGTTCAGTTTCAAAATGAATCTGAGATGCTGTTCCCACTTAAGTTGAACATCATGTTCCTTGTTTTTAACTTTAAAAAATGTAGCTCAATATGTATAATTAATGAAAAAGTTAGTAACAAAGAAGAAAGATTTACTTTGTAAGTGAAAATGTAAATTCGGTTTTAAAGAGGAATGCTTTATTAAGAGTTCCCTGTGTTTTAAACAAACTATGGACAATCTGCAAACGTATCTGTGATGCATATGCATCTACAGATTATATTGAAAAGAAAAAAACTGAAGTGCAACATTCTCATTGTTGTTGCATGGACAAAATTATGTCAGCTTACACAGAAGCAGAATTGCTTTTCTTAGTAAAGGTACAATAAATTAATGTTTTTAAAGTGATTCAGGTGAACTGTAAACATGCTTGACAACATCCTTTGTGTGGTATTTGACAACTCTCATCTATCAAGCTGAGTTCAGTTTTAATTAATGCATTTTTCATTTACATTACTGGATTTTTTTAAAAAATATATCATAGTATGTCTCAGCTGTTTGTTAGAATCATTTGTTTTATTATTAGAGTACACATAGCTGCTATTATTACAGAAATGTTTAATAAATAAGGATTAATTTCTGAATAGAATAAGATTCACTTGAGACTTGTCACAGCTGGTTGTACAGACATTTTACATATAATAGGAATTCCTTCCTCTACAGTGTATCAAATGATCACCAAGTCCAAGCTTTAGAATTTTTTTCTCCTCTATGGAGAAATGAATATACATAATCCTATTTTAGAGTTCAGGAATTCAAAGGTCACTGCAGTTTCAGAACTCCTTTTGAGATCACAAAACTAGTCTTCTAAATGAGTATCATAAATACGGCTGTATCAAGTAACTACATCATTTCTCAGATTAGATTTCCAAAGTTCTGGTCTATAAAAATATCCAAATCTAGCCAATTTAGTCAGTTTTAACCAGAACTGCTTTTGTTAGTAAGCGCATACACCAGAATAGACTTACATCAGTTATAGTGTTCAGAGCAGTATCTGCACCAATGCTGAAATCTGAACCCGGTACATTGTTGGATACTGTTGCAGGAACCATAACCATTGGAACACAGAATTCATCATATTTCTCTCGGGCAGCTGACAATTCCAGAAGTCCGAGGTATGCCTGTTGGGCACAGGCATTGTGTGAAAAATTAGGATGAATACAGTAAGGGCAAGGTTAGAATGATAAAATGGAATGGGCCACAGGGGGAGCCATTTCTACCACAACACACTTCAGCAAGTCAAAACAGTAAGGATCTACTAAAATATGATACATACACACACAAAGTGTTAAAAACAGGTACACATTTGAAAATAATCAACAAACAGAACACTAAGAAAATATATAATTTTGACATAACAAAGTTGCTTTGTACAACACAAAAATACTGTATAATAGATAGTTCCCCAATCTTCAGGTACTCCTCATTTGAAATCTTACTATTCCTAAACTATATCAGCATTGAACAAAGTAGAAAAAAAAACCACAGATGATTCATTCCTTAGGAAGAAGCACTTAAGCACATTCTTCTCTACAAACAGTTGACCAACAAATGCATTGTTGAAATAAGACCACTCCTGAAAGTACCATTTTGGTAAAGTGCAATGAACACGGAATACAGGGGGGAAGAAGGGGAAAACATATCTTAATTACAGATTTTGAAATGCATTATGTGAGAAGAATATCTTAAGTAAAAGACCAACATACAATTACTACTACAGCTCAAGAATTTTTCAAGTAGTATGCTAAGTATTGATACAGTACAGATGGGAAAACTGCTGCTTTTTTTTCTGAACATAAAATAGCATAATTCCATATCAACTTTGTTACTCATTTAGTATATCTTGTTTTGCAGTTATTAATCATTGTCTTAATTGTCAGCTTCCCAGAAAAATTAGTGATAATAAAATTTCTGATCCTAAACATTATTTGTGTTGTATATAAAATACAGTTATAAACAAATTCACTTTACGTGAAGATTGGATGAAAATTAAAATAGTCTTTTTTTTTTTTTTTAATCAGGAAACCTATTCTACTTATGTTTAAGATGAATCTTCAGTGTACCTCAAATCCACCAATAACCATAAGAGCGTTAATGTTGTTAGTGCGCATCTGGTCAGCAATCTTCTCCAAATATTTTGCAGGAAGAGTACTGAAAATTATTAAACCAAAAGAAAAAATAAAAACACTTCACGAACACTGCAGCAATAAGAACTGGTTATTAAGCAGTAACAGTAAATTTTCAGCAGGAATAAAATATTTTCCATTTTACATATCTATCCAACAAATACTTCTTTCCTGATCTGCTGACAGTAAGGAATCACGTTCAGGAATCATGAGGGAAATACAGGTTGTTAATCCTTCTAAGAGTTAAGTACCTTAGCAAACTTTTCAATTGCAGTCCCAACTCCCATTTTCTTTCTCTTTTCAGAGTTGGTACAGTACTATCAGGATACCAAAATTTGAATTTAAAATTTTAAAAAATCATTACTTTTTTAAAAATAGAAGATTTAAAACACTCAGTGAAAGGAAAAAAAGCATTCAATTATACACAGGTTATAACACACTAGAATTCAACACAGCAATTTGGAAAATGTTGACATTACCGTTTGGTACCAAGAATTGATCCTCCTTGACCAGTCCAGCCTCCAACATCTCCCCAGCTGATTTCCTTGATCTTTAAATTAAAGCAAAAAAAAGGAGATTATGTTAAGTGATTATCCAGTTACTTCTGGCATGCAACAAACAGCAGTCACTAAATGTAAAGCTGCTGAAGTTGTAGGGCACTCTAGTAGCAGCAAAAATGAAACTGGCAAAAAAAGGAAACAACATCAAGAGGATAACTTAAGTTCTCTTGATTTCTTACCAGTCTATTGCTATTCTCTTTGTTCTCTCTTTCTCCAGATCCTGATAAGTCCTGCCTCATTTCACATGACCCTGTTTTCACATTCTCTTTTAATGAACATGAAACACAAGTTTCTAAAGCAAGCTTTTTGATATTAGTTTTGGGATATACAGCTCCAGCTAGGCATTAAAAAAAAACCAAATCACTCAACTAATTTCATAGCTCTGTAGCAAGTGAATAGTAGCACTTATTATAAACAAATCTATAGGCTCAAATAGATGAGGAACAGAGATACAATCTGGGTTTTAGGAATTTGTGAAATAAAAGAACTTCAAGAATTACTTCTCATGAAAGTGCCTCAGAAGACATCTTCCAAGAACATGACCAAGGTGGTACAGTGGGATGGGATACACAATACAGTACTATACTGACCTTCCCTCTAGCAAAACCTTCAAATCCATCAATGACAGCAAACATTTTATGGCCTTCAGTTATGCCAACTCTCACTGCAGCCCTCACTGCAGCATTCATTCCAGCTGCAGGTGCACCAACATTTAAGACTGCCACATTAAAATTGGTCTGCAAGAGAAAAACAACAAATTTTAATAAGGACTTTCATTTCTATACCATGTTTGTTCTATTTTTCCATCATACATAGATGTCAAATATTGGAATGTATGAAAGAAAATTGCAAAACACCAAAAACCATGGAAAATATAAAGTCAGCAAGAACATACATAAAGCTATTCTCCCCATTTGCGTAATGCCATATAAGATTGTCATATTTTCATTTGATTGGCAAGTTGTTAATTCAGATTTCTATAACCTGGCTTAGTTAAATTCAGGAAAAATAAACAAAATTGCCTAAGCTGTAGAACCACTTCCATATTATCTACTCAAGTTTTGCAATACACAACCAGAATATCTCAGAAAAGAATAAGAACTGATTTTGTTCATTCCAGCACTGTAACAGTTAGGCATATGTAATCAGTGAAGATGCACAGCGGCAACTTTTAAATTAGAAATACCAGCCTGACTTTTAGAGCAACTGGAGGTATAGCAGGAAACAGGATTGTTCAGGATCTTGATATAATACCTTAAATTTTCAGATTATGCCAGATTTTAAAGCATTTCTTACTGATTCAGAATTGATTGTTTACATATAGTATCATCCTCTCCTGAAAGTTTCATAGGTGTTCCATGTAAATGTCTATCCCATTCAAATGGAAAGGTATATCAAGTACAAATTTTTAAACTAAAACACAGATAATGTAAGAGAGAAGGTTCTGTTTAAAAACAAAAGTAATAAATATTTTGTAACATAATCTACATTTGAACTGTAAAATGTGAAATGCCATACTTCTGTACATGAAGCATTACTTGAAATATAAAACATTAACAGATAAATCACAGACCACTGTCTTTGATTAAGAAAAGGTCAGACAATATGAATCACTGACACCCAAAATGAATTATACTTTAATCATGTGTAAATAAATATCTATTTAAATCTAAGGGAGGCACCATAATTTATCAGATGAGTCTTATACTTACAACTTTGAAATTAATACTGAGAGCAAAATATAAGTCAGGAATTAAAACTTGACATGCCTGACCTTTTAGGAAACATGCTTAGCAAAACAAAATTTAAATGATATCAAACTATGCAAAAAAAAAAAAATAAAGCAAGAAAATTTGACAGCCTAAGCTTATACACTGACATCTATCATGCTTTACAACAGTTGAATGATCTTAATTTTTTTATAATCATTAACATGACAAAATTATAACAGTTTAGTACTGGAGAAGATCTAGAAGTTACTTGGTTTACTCTGGAAGATGGGAATACACAACGAAAACTAACACACAAAACAAACACAGACAGCAGTTGTTAAACAACAATTAGCCAAACAAAAAGAAACAAACGTATGTATGCTCTTTGTTTTGTTTACTTTAAACTTTAGTACAATCAAAGGACTGTAAAAAAAGGCAAAGGAAGCATAAAAGTAAAGTTTTTGTACATAGCAACACAGCTGAAGCAGAGCATTCAGTAGGATCTAGTGATCTAATCAGCTAAGCCTTTTCCTCAACAGTTTATCTGCTTTTTAATTCCCCTCAAACTCCTTTTAGTGAAGCACACAGATTTGGATGGTGCAGTCAAATCAAAGTACTTGTTATTTATTCTTAATGACCTACAACTCCTTCCAGTGTCATCCATTATAAAAGGACATAACTACTGTAAAACAAAACAGGCTCTTGTTCATCACTGGCAGAAATGCATAGATAACCGTGGTGACTATGCTGAAAAATATTGTTCCGTAGCTGAGAATTTGCTCTATCAAATAGTGTTTATTGTGCTATACTGTTACCGTGTTATTTATTGAAATAAATAGGAAGCATTATGTTCAGAGTGATCTATATCCCCCTTTTTTTTTTTTTAAAAAAAAAAGTTGTTATTATAATTAAACTGTTTGTTACAAGCATTTTTCTTCTATTATAATAATTAACTAGTTTTATAAAATATCCTACATCATAGATTTGAAGATAGTTCAAAGGGGGTGGGAGAAAAAGGGTTGATTTGTTGAGAAACCCCAATGGCAGACAGGCATTACACACATTAAAGGCACCTCACCTTTGGAAGCTCGGCATCTGGTTTTTTGTGTGACAGTAATTTGTAGGTGTTAAGATTGTTTTCAAAGCTCCTAAATAACGAATAGATAAAACAAACGTTATAAAGTTTTTGAATACATTGTTATTTTCAAGGAAATACTGTACTTTATCCTAAGCTGTTCAAAAGTATCCTAATTTACAGGATATGTTTTTTAGATAGTATAACCTATATATAATAACATATATTTACTAACATGTAAGTATATATACTGTACAAAAACTTAACAGCTGCTTACAAACATATTCATCTTAAACAGGATTGGTTTCAAAACCCTGAATAAACAAGCACATGGTTGCAATCAGCCAGCTCATACATGACAGCAGCTCTTTTATCTGTAACTAGTTATCTTAATATCAGTCATTAGAACTACTTTTTTTTTTTTTGTTTGCATGGTGTTGCATTCGCTTGGTTGTTTTAAACACAGATAAGAGTTTCAATTACTGTTTTAAGCAACTCTTCATCTTCTAAATACACAAAAACAGATGAAAATTATATTATTTAAAAAAAAATAAAAAATGCCAGCAGAACTGCAGAAAAATGCAGCATTTTCTAGAGTAAATAAACTGATATGAGTGGCAATACCTCCCACGAAGCCTCACAGCTTCAACAAATCTTCCTTCATCCATGGCTTTCTGTACTTCTTGAGTCTTGAAAGAACAATTTTATTATTGAACATGTTTGAAAAACACAAAGTCATTCATCTAATATTTCTGTAAACAGACATTCCAAAATAGTTTTCTAAAGGGAAAAAAAAATGAAAATTTGATATTTCAAACACAAATATCAAAGCTACAGGCTTGGGGAAAAATGGCTGGAAAGCTGCATGGTGGAAAAGGACCTGGGGGTGTTGGCTGACACCTAGCGGAACACAAACCAGTAGTGTGCCCAGGTGGCAAAGGCAGCCAACACCATCCTGGTTTGCGTCAGAAGTAATGTATCCAGGAGGACCAGGGAGGTGATCATCCCTCTGTACTCAGCTCTGGTGATGCAGCACCTTGAGTAATGTGCTCAGCTGTGGGTCCTTGACTACAAGAAAAATATCAAGCCTCTGGAGAAGTCTGCTGAAGAGGAGGCTCAGAGGAGACGTTATTGCTCTCTACAACTCCCTGAAAGGAGGTTGCGGCAAGGTGAGGGTCAGCCTCTTCTCTCCAGTTAATAGTGATAGGAGAAGAGGAAATGGCCTCAAGGGGAGGAACCAGAGGAGGTTCAGATTGGATTTAAGAAAAATGAGTGGTTAGGCATCAGAACAGGTTGCTCAGGGAAATGGTGGAGTCACCATCCCAGAAGTGTTTAAGGAAAGGGTAAATGTAGTACCTAGGGACATGATTTAATGGGCAGTATTTGTGGTAGGTGGATTGTTGGACCAGATGATCTTAGAGGTCTTTTCCAACCTTAATGATTCTATGACCTTATCATAAATCACAGTGAACAGGAGAAAAACAAGTATAAACTGACACCTGAAGTCTCTCTGGAGAAACAAGCATATCTATTTTGCATTTTCTTTTCTCAGTTTAAACTGAGGTAGCACTGCACAACTTTGGTCAAGAAACTAGAGCAACAAGTAAGATGTGTAAATGGATGCAAGAATTCATCAGATGCTTCCATTGTATGCAAAAATATTTCTTTATTGGTAGCTCGCAAATAATTAGTAACGGAAAACACACATGGTGTTCATTATTCCAAAACACTAGCAAGTGTTGCATACATTCCCATTGGCATTTTAACAATAGACCATTGATTATAGTACACAGTGCTCTGTTATAGTTAATGAATAATTGTAAAACATCTTTTTGCCAGAAACTCACCATCTGCACACACTCCATCAAAGGCAGACGGACAGCCTGGTTTCCAGACAGGGACACAACACAGGCAGGAGTATCTGGAGTAGCTTCTAAAAGTGCAAGCACAGCTTCCACACCCATTCGGCTTGCCTGAAAATGGAAAATGTTCTAGTGTTCAAGTAAACACTTCAAAGAAAAAGCTTCCAACCACAGAACTGTTAAGATTTCTCTGCAAATCAAGTTGAAACAAAATATTTTTTTCAGGTGAAGTTGCAGCAGCCTAATAGCACATAAGACTACAAAATGTGCAAGATCATTCTTACAGCTTTGCTTTTTAGCCCTACTGCAGATTTTTTTCTTTTTTTCTTTTTTTTTTTTTTTCTTTTACACAAAGCTCTTCACTATTCTAAATTTGAGGTTTTCAGACAGATAATTTGAGACCTCCTCCTCCTCAAAATAAATAAATAAATAAAAATCTATACAGGTGTAGTTCAGCTAGTCAGTGTGAAACCACCACAAATCAGCAACTGTGAAGAAAGTATTAGCCTATTTACTTATACCATTTGGTGCCCAAACAAGTTATTATAGGTTCACTCACCAAAATTCTATCAAAAGCTGAAGGAGTTCCACCTCTTTGCACATGACCCAAGATAGTTACTCGGGTGTCAAATCCAAGCCGCTGAACCACAAGCTGCAAAGAATTTCAAAATGCAAATTGTTTTATTAGCATAACTATTTTATTCATGTATTACTCTGTTTCAAGTCTTACACCAATAGTAAAAAAAAAAATCTCACATACTGCACATTATTAATATGTCAACTTTTGTAGTGTTTTCATTACTGTTATGTGAGATTTTATTTTTTTCCTTAACTAGAATTAAACTCCAGGTTCCCAATCTAAAAGTGCATCTTATTTAATAATGGCAAGCCAGTTCCTTGAACTGCAATACTATATCCAGATATGCCTGCAATTACTGATTTGAGAAGATTTCCAGACTCAATATCAATATATACAATAAAAAAATGTTTTGAACTATTGTCTTATTTTATGAAGAGAAAATGTCCTAATTAACAGCCACTGAAATAATTTCCCTTTAAATGTAATCTGGATAAAAAAAGCACAAATATAAAATACAACCAGCAATACATCTAAGAATCTGTTTTACATGGACTGATCTTGCATCAAGAGAAGTGTGACCAGCAGGTTGAGGGAGGTGATTCTGCCCCTCTACTCTGTTCTCTTGAGACACCACATGGAGTACTGCATTCAGTTCTGGGGCACCCAACACAAGAAGGACATGGAGCTGTTGGAGCAGGTCCAGAGGAGGGCCACAAAGATCATCAGAGGGCTGGAGCACCTCCCCTACAAGGACAGGCTGAGAGAGCTGGGGCTCTTCAGCCTGGAGCAGAGAAGGCTCCAAGGAGACCTTATAGCAGCCTTCCAGTATCTGAAAGCAGGCCTAACAAAAAGCTGGGGAGGGACTTTTAAAAGGGGAGGTAACAACAGGATGAGGGGAAATGGTTTTAAACTGGAAGAGGGTAGATTTAGACTAGATATTAGGAAGAAATTCTTTACTGTGAGGGTAGTGAGTCACTGGGACAGGTTGCCCAGTGAGGCTGTGGTTTTCCCCTCCCTGGAGGCTCTCAAGGCCAGGTTGGATGGGGCTGTGAGCAACCTGCTCTAGAGGGAGGTGTCCCAGCCTATAGCAGGGGGTTGGAACTAGATGATCTTACAGGCCCCTTCCAGCCCAAACCACTCTATGATTCTACGATAGCTGAGAAATGCAGATTTGAGTCAGGTCATGCAGAAAGAGAAACTGAACCTGGGCCTCCCACTTCTTGGAGGAGCACTTTTAGCAGTGACTTGCAGGGTAACAGAATGTTGAAACAGCAAACCATTTGCTTTCTCTCCTAGCTTACAAGCACCATTTGAACCCTTTCTCCATCGACCTTCTTCCAGCGGGGCTTCGCTCCGCATCCACCCGGGTTTGGCAGCCCCATCAGCATCATCTACCGCAGCCAGAAAGCATCGTGAGCCACTTCAGCACCCAAAGCCTCCTCCCTCCGTGAGGAAGCCAGACCCCAGGCGGGCGTGGGCTGCCAGAGACACCTTCAGCACGCCGCCACGAGGAAGCGACCTGGAGCAGGGGCTGTGGCTGCTTGTGTCACCTGCGCGAAGCCACGCGCAGCGCGGTTCTGTGACCACGCGTCGGCCCCGTTGCAAGGGGTAGTGCCACGAACGGGGCCCTCACGGGCGGGCGTCAGTGCAGCAACGTGCGTGTACTGAGCTTGCAGGGGAGCGCTTGGTGCGGTGTTATTCCTCACCTGAAGAGCACGGGGCCACGGCAGCCCGCGCAGAGAGGCACGCGGGCTCTCTCTCTTTGCGCGGGCAGGGGCTCTCTGCCGGGCACAGTCAGCCGCTTTGCTGGGCGAGGCTCCCAGCCGCCTTGCAACTGGCGGGATGCCGTCCCCAGGAAAGCTGGGGCAGGAGACGCGGGGTCGTGAGGGGCACCGCTCCTTTATCGGCCGCGAGGGAGACAAAGGCGGACGGGGCTGAGGGCGGGAGGAGGCGGCCGCGGGAGGAGAGGGCGCGGAGGGGCCGTGAGCGCGGCGCGCGCCCCCGCGCCCACTGCGCCACCCGGCGCCTCGCGCTCCCCCCGCCCTCCCTTATTCCCGGGCTCTCAGACATCAAAGGGGGATGGAGAGGAGCCGCGGGGGGCGGCACCGAGGAGCCTCGCTGTGCGGTGACGGGCACGCCCGCCGACCAATCGCAGCGCCCATGGCGGCCGATGGGCGCGCCTTCTAGCCAATAGGCGAGGAGCCCTCGTTCCCTCCCCGGTTCGGAGCCAATCGCGGAGCCGGTGACCGGCGGGGAGGCGTGACCTGCTCCCGGGGCGGGGAGGGGGCGTGCGGGGGTACGGAGAGCAGAGCATCTTTCGCGCTCGCTGCCGCCGGGCTCTGTACCCGCTCCTCCTCTCTCTCGCGTGCGCGCCCTCCGCCAGGAGCCGGCCCGCTCCCTCCCTCCCTCCCTCCCCCCTCCCCCGGCGATGTCGTCTCCGTCGTCCGGGGATCGGTATGAAGAAGAGGAGGAGGAGGACGGCGCCTACGAGAGCCAGGCCAAGCGGCTGAAGCCGAGCGCGGCCGCTGAGGAAGGCGAGATCGAGTACAGCGGTGCTGAGGAGAGCGAGAGCCGGCGGGACAAGGTTCCCCCGCCGCGCGGAGGCGGCTTATCGGGCGGGGTGAGGGCTCCTTCCCTCAGCACGCCGGCAGGGAGGAGGGGGCGGGCGGGCGAGCCCCCTCCTCAGGGCGAGGCTCCGGGCCGCAGCGCGGGGCCTCCCGGCGCGGGGCGGCCTTCTGGGCGGCTTCCCATCGTGCCCACCCCCGGCCCCGCGGCCTGCTGGAGGCCGCAGCCCGCTGGCCCTTTCCCCTGGGCACGGAGGTGTTTCCGGGGCGGGGGTTGCGCTGCTTTCCCCCGCTCCGCGGTGGTGGGTCGCCAGCTCGGGGCCGTCGCGGTGGGCCCGGGCTGTCCGCGGTCCGGCGGCTGGCCGGGCGCGAGGTGGGTTTAGGCGAAGCGCAGAGCTCGCCGCCGGTCCGTGGGCCGCTTGGTGCCTTTGGGGATATCGCCGTGACAAGTTTTGCGCTCGCCCTGTTGCTGAGTGTAGCTATAGAAACGTACGGCGGGGGAAGAAAGCGGGCGGAGGGCTCTTTTCATCCGGCTGCGTGACCTTATTGTCTGGCAGCGCTCGGCGGTGAGTGAGGCTGATGGCGAGTGACTGCCGCTTTCTTAAATTCCCTTGTTCCCCCGCTTGCTTGCTGCCTCCGCTGTGAACTGGGCTGATAACACTTTAGGTCGATGTGGTTGTTCTGTTGCACTCTTTGTGTATTCGTATCAAAGTATCAAGCGGGACCCATCGATTTGAGCTAACAGCGCTTCTTGTGTCTACCCTTTGGTTTCTTACTCCACCGAATTGCCCACATGATTTGAACCGTTTTTTCAGTTCTTTATGGCACTTTGTTTCCTCCCTGAAAAAGCAAGATCAATGAAAGCTTGATTCCATGGCAGACCTTGACATTTAGAGTACTACTGTTTTGTGATTTGACAAAATGAACTTGCTTAAAAACGGGATGAGTTAGTGAGAGCACCTTTGCTGTTACCATCTTTCCATCAGCTGGACCTCTTGGTGGAGTGTGATTACCTGCTGAATGCCTAGAAAAGTTCCCTGGTAAACTGTAGTAAAGTTGTAGCTTTTGAAATAACTGTTTCAAGCGTTATATCTTGTTACAGAGCATCAGCTCTGTTGCAATGAAGCCTTAGCAGTGCATTCTTAGAGGATGCATCTGAATTAAATTCTTATGTTTACACAAATTATCTCAATGTTTTGTTATACAGGAGAGCTGGACATCACGCAGTGCATTCTAAGCAGAAACAAGATACTGCTCTTACCTTTCTTCTTTTCTCGAGTTTCAGGAAATTAGCCAGTTATTTTTTTTAACTTTCCTTCATTTTGGGTTCTGGCTTTGATTGTCTTTATTTTAACCTTAATATCTCAGTTTACACTGATTAATGTACAGAGCATACAGCCCTGCCCTGCTAGGTAACGAGCATAAAGTATGTCTGTAACCTGACATTTTGGGTTTTGGCTGTGTTTTGTGAGCAAAGAGACTGAAACAAGTGTGCAGGTGGTCTAGATGAGAAGGATTTTTAGGCAGCGTGTTATGCCAGCTGCAGTGTGCCTCAAGAGGGTGTGTGGTCACAGACTCTTGACTCTCCTAATGCTCTGTGATGGGTTGTTGGCAAAGCTGTATTGATAGTTCCACTGCTGGAGAGGCAGCAGTTGTCTTGATAATAGAGATCGTACTAGGCTCTTAAGAGCAAACTGTAACATCAAGAGGATATGTGAAAAATGAGCAACTGAGCACTTTTGTCTGGAGTTTGTAAGAGCAGAATGCCAGTATGTATTCATTAGAGTTAGTTCATGTGAATTTTAGCTTTTTTTCTCTTCATTGGTTTAAAAAAAAAAAAAGTGCAAGAAATGGATTTTTTTTTTTCCCTAAAACCATACCATCTTCATTTTGTTCCCAGATAAATGTTCTTAGCATATGAAAGTTAGTTTCGGTTCAAGGTGAAGGCATACAAGATGGGAGTAGGCTGAGGGAATAAGTATAGGTATGCTGGGTTGCTCAGAAAAGAGAAGAAGAATATGTAAAGATGAAGTATGAAGAACAATAGGGGATGGGGAATTAGGAGGGAGAAATGGGAAAATGGATGACTGGAGTAGGAAGACTGGTTGGAGTTTGTTAGCCTCATGCTTTTCCTCTCTTGATGTGTTCTGAAATAACGGTGAATCGTCGTCAGTTTGGTATGGATTGTGAGATAAAAACTGTTTCATAGTGGGACCTTCTAGTTATCTCCTTGGCAGTATCTCCCTGCTGGGCTGTATTTATTGTTGTGGTGTTTTCCCATTCCTCTGGGATTGCTTTGTCAGTTGTGTAGTCCCTTACTGCCTCTAAGTTCTGTGTTTCTGCAAATGGGTACCTAGAAGTCTTTCCTGATACGCAGGTTACAGATGGATAAGAATATTTTTATTTTGTTCTTCCTTCGCCTCTGTTCCCCACCAGTATGGACACTGCACACAGCCGAGGGGTGTGTGCTCCTTCCTATTGGCTCATCTGAATGCTGAAGGGCAGGGTGAGCCATGACCAAAGTGCTGACAGAAAGAGAAATAGAAGTGGTCTTGTAGCAGTATTCTATGGGGGAGAGTGAGATTTGGAAGAACAACATTTACAGAGGCTGTGCTGTGCGGTGGGGAGACCTGGGCAGAGGAGTCAGAACTGGGTTGTAGCCGAGTCAGGACACCAGGAGAAAGTGGGGTGGGAGATAAGGTTAAGAGCTGCGTTTGAAGGTGGTTGGAGGGCCTTTCAGCTCTCTCCCTTATGTAAATTTTTTCAGTTGGTTAGTGTCATATGTATGTAACTTTTTTTTCTTTGCAGCATTCACTTGCCTCGCTGTCTCTTACATACTTAATAGAAATACTGAAGAATAGGTAAGGATGGTTCTTACGTTTGGGGAAGTGGGATGTGGTGTCAAAATAGCACAAACATAAAACCAGGTTTCTGCAAGATTAGTTAGTGTGAACTTGCAGCATCTGAGCTCCTCTGCTGTAACTTCAGATGTGCAATGTTTTTGCTTTGCAGTAAATGGAAAGCAGCGCACCTGAAGAGTAAATTGCTTCATGCCTGTCCCAGGCAGTAGCAGTAACAGTGGCTAATTGGCAATGAGTTCAGAGCCTAGAAATCTGTTATGGAGTCATCTAAGTGTAAATTGTCCTTCTTCTTTGTCCTCTATCAAAAAGGTGACTCAGGCTAGTTCCTCTTCCAGCACCTCAGGTATTTGTTCCTGATAATAGTCTCCTCATAATGCTTGATATTTGTTTTATTTCAGTTTTTAGAGACGTATTCAGATTGTGCTGAGCAGAGGGGAAAATAATCATAGAATTGTTGTTGAGGAGTGTGCAGGAAATGCTGCGTATACTTAAGAAAGCCTTTTCTCTATCACACCACCTCCAGTGGGCAAAGCTGAAATTAGTGGGAATGTGTTGTGTACCTTCACTTTGCTTTTACAGCGTGGTAATTCTAGCTACTCTTGACAATCCCGTAAGGCGGTTGAACGCAGATGTGTTCATAGTTAGGCATTAATGATGTTTTAGGCACTTACATTCAAAATAAGCAACCTTTTTGGACTCCTCCCAGTTGCTGTTGTAAATATAACAATTTCAGAGCACGTAAGAAGGATGCAGTGAGAGGAAGAAGTTGTAAGTGCGTAAGATGATCTGAATGATGAAAAATAAAATAGCAGGGTGTCTAGGTACCTGGGGGAGAGAATGTGAAGGAGGAATAGCACCCTTCTGCAGTAAAGAGAAAAAGAGATGGAAGAGATAAGCAGAGAAACAGTAAAGAAGCAGATGGTCCAAAAAAAAATAATATGAACTCAGGTGAATATACTGACTAGAAAAGTGTCTGGAGAAAGGATGAAGAACAGGTGTCTATGCAAATGGTGCAAAATTAACTGATCTAGAATTAGTGAACAAAAGAGGCTTCATACAGATAGAGCCCTTTACGTCTTTCTTCCTTCTTGGAATAACAAAATCAAAATTTATTAGCAAGACACCAGTGATATATGTTAAATGTTGCCTAGGAATATGAAGGTCAGTAAAGAAGAGATGTTAAAATGCTGCAGTTGTTCTTTGGAGCTGCTTCCATTGCAGTCATGTGTATATGAAATAACCAAGCACATGAAGCATGATGCAGTTATTCTAGCGCTTCCTTCTCTCCTTGGAAGCACAGTTTCAATGTTACGTGTTATGTTGGTAGCCTTTTTTCCGAGGTATCCTTTTCTGTTCTTGTTACTGGTCTTGCGCACTTAAAGATAGTTTCTGTTACCTATTTAAGAACTGATTTTTCTGCCCGGCTAATGATTCTTCAAGAAATTGTTACTGAGCTTTCAGAAGACATCCTAGGCAATATATATTTAGCAAGTGCAGCAGTAACATGAGCTCATCTGTTTCCTGGCTCTGGTGGAGGGCATCGTGTTGGGGTTAGGCATGGGGTTCCTGTGCCAGTGCTAAGAAATGGAGTTACGGAAAGAACCCTTTGTGAGCAGAGAAACACTGGTGTTGGCTCATCTGTGTGTGAGCAGGTTCTTTGATGTAACAGCTCTCTGTGCCAACTGTAGCACGTGTAGACTTCTCAAGATAGGGTGACTGTGAGACCTTGGTCAAAATCTTGTGGAAAGAGATGATGGCAGGCAATGGGATGAGTTCTGACCTTAGCTGTGAAGATGCTTTACACTGACAGGCATATTTGCATTTTCATTTAGTCTAGTGACTTTATTTTTCCTTTTGGGGAAGTCAAGGGTTGTTCTAGATTTGCAGCTTGGTAGCTACAAAACCTGTTTGATGATAGTATGCACGTCTGCCTTCGTGAATACTTTTTTGCACTCCAGCATATGCCAGTAGCACATGTTGGTGTCTTTCAGCAATATGCTCTGTGAATGTCAGTTTGTGACTTCCTGGCTTCAGGCTGACTTATGCTTCATTCTTGTGCCGCTGTTTGCTGCTTCTGGCCAGAGGCTATTTTGAGGAAAGCAGAGACCCTCTGCTTTAGCCATTTGTGCCTTCACTGGTTTTATCTGTGTAAACACTGTGATGAGACAGTTGCACAGAAATGCTATGTAGACAAGCCCTCAACTTCATGGCAAGTTACTGAGATTTCACTTTAAAAAAAAAAAAACAAAAAACTTCATGCTTCTCAAGTTTTTGTGTAAGTTTCTACAGTAGCAGCAGTGTTATGACTTATTCTTGCTTAATCTCCAACTGTACTACATCCTAGTAAATAATGCTTCCTATATAGCATTACGAGATAAATAAATATGGCTTAGAAAGCTAAACATTGCCTTAACTATAAAAAGAAAACAGAAATTGTATTTGCTGATGGTTCTGAGAATCATTCCAGTTGCAGTAGTGTGGACACCCGTGTATGTGCATGTATCTGATGTATAATGGATTCAGAAATGCAAGCATAAAAGTAGATGTTTATAATACTGTTAGGAAGCTTTATAACATGAGTAGGCAAGCTTAAATGACAGTTAATAAATGCAAATACAAAGAAAAATGCATGACAAAGAAATGTGAACTAGAGCAGGAATTGAACTGGAAAGGAGAGAGAGACATAACATAGCATTAGGATGCATACTCTGAAAAACTTGGCTTGTATGGGGGTGCTCATTCATTAAGATAGCTCTTTCTAGTGAGACTTTGTTTCAGTGTGAAAACCATGGCCTATATTTACCACCTGATATACAATGAAATATTTTTAGGTACAATTTCTTGAATGTGTTAAAAGGAGAAGGAAAAAAAAGGGAATGCATATTCATAACAATAACAGGGATCTTAATACAGTAGCAAGTATGTGGGGCAATGAATAATTGATTTAATAACTTCTAAATAAAGTAAAGCTACCTGCTGTCTTAACATCTTAGAGCTCTAGACTTTGCAGGAAAAAATGGTAATTACTGTTTTCTCTTGAAGGGTTCTTCAGGTGCTTCTTTCAGCTTTGAAATTTGTGTGGGTAAAGAAGAGAGAAGTTGAGAATAAAAGTATCTCTGAAGCTCTGTTCCTTCAGCAATTCTCTGAGTACCTGCAGTTCAAAGTTTTAACCTTTATTAATAATTTGATCGCTGCTACCAGACCTTGGGTGGTTAATTTAGGATTATGTAACTACCGCTAGTTGTGTTTACTCACAGTTGCCACAGCTCTTATTCAAAGAGGTATGTTTCTACTGAAAATGCTTTCATAGTGCAAATGACTAGGACATAAATTAAGATTCAAAAATTTGTGCAGCAGGTTGTTCTGAAGCCTGACAACATCCCATGGCCTGGTTTGCGATTCACACAGAATGAGTAAATCCTCAAATTAAGGAGAAAATATGTAGTTGTTTCAGGAGAGCTGGGTATGGAACCCAGGAGTTAGATGAAGGACACTCAATTTGTAGTTACCTGGGAAATGTTATTTCCTTACATCTGTAGTTTAAAAAGATAGGGAAGGGAGGAATGTGTGTAGCATGCTGAAAGCTCCTTTGTACTGCAGATGAGAATCTCTCTCTCGAGTTCCTGTAGGTGCTGTATTTCTTACTACACAAGAGTGAAAATTCAGCAAGGCTTGTTTGTTAGATCGAACAGATACATTGACATAGTAGCTGAATCTGTATACGGTAATTTGACATTGCTGTTACCTGTATCAAATTTGCGTGCTATTAAGTACAGTGTATTTCATGTGATCTTCATTATGTCTAGTCTTTCTTCGCGTATCTCTTTCATTATTGGCTAATACTGTTTCTTTTTTTTTTATTTTCCTCTTGGCTTAGAGTAAATAAGGTGCATTTCAGCCCTGCTTCAGGCTTCACAGAGAAAGATGGAGCTGATCCCTGTCCAAATTGTTCAGTTGCACAGAACAGAGTCTCAATGAAGCTCTGCTAGCTCACTGAGAAACATAGTGACAATTCCGTGTGCCTATGTACAAGGGCTGAAACCAGCTGATGACAGTCAGCCTTGAGGTGAAAAGAAAGAGCGTGCCCACCTGAACAGAAATTGAATCTTTTGAAAACATATATGAAGAGCACTCAGAATTACAAGGGAGTGCTGGTGTATTTTCAGTATTGAACTGAGCTGGTATTTTCTTGCACTGGGGGACTCAGTTCTGCATGTATTAGGAAAGTAACTGGTTTTGATTGAGTTTATTGTTGGCCCTTGTTTGTTGCTGCTTTTTTGCTTTACCTCTTCAGGAAACAAGACTTGTCTCAAACGTTGTCATAAGCAAACAGGAAGTGTGTCAGAAATATTTTGGGTGTTGTGCACATTGAAATGTCGTCTTCTGTTTCGAACAAATATGGTGGGAGACCTTTAATTCAAGCAAATTTTTTAGAATACACTTCATTTTGTACTAGAAAAATCTTGCCTGTGCAAACACAGTAATGAAGTCTGCAAATTATTTTAAGTAGGCTTCAGCGATTGAACTTTGCAGTCTGTTTGGAAAGAAAAGTGGAATTGTTTAAAATACTTCTGGTTTGTACATTTAGATGGCTGCTTCTGGACCCAGCGTAGTGCCTACCAAATAACTTTAGCTAATGATATCAGTGTTCCTTGTTCTGTACTGAATTTTGAATGTTGTTTTATTGTTGTTAGGATGCAGGGGGAAGTCACCACAAAGTCTCTGTTTCTCCTGTCGTCCATGTCCGAGGGCTATGTGAATCAGTTGTGGAAGCAGATCTTGTGGAAGCTCTTGAAAAGTTTGGAACCATATGGTATGTCAAACATTGTAAAGTCACATCCCTCGACAAGTTGGAAGCATTATCTGAAAGTCACTTGGACCTCTTTAAGTATATTACGATGGTCAAGTCTTGAATTTAGTTACTATCAAAGCAAACAACTTTCTAGCTGTGTGAAGGTTCTATTTTTGTACGTGTAAGAAATCTGGTTAAGCAGTTACCTTGTCTGCATGCCCTAGTATCTGCTGTTAGACTGCAGTTGCTAGTCTT
The DNA here is from genome assembly GCA_024606505.1 of Aquila spilogaster. Taxonomy (NCBI): domain Eukaryota; kingdom Metazoa; phylum Chordata; class Aves; order Accipitriformes; family Accipitridae; genus Aquila; species Aquila spilogaster. The sequence continues at coordinate 33,511 of JANHGO010000286.1, forward strand.
AGCCTGAAGTATGAACTGTAACGAAACTGAACTGTGGAACAGGATGAGCCTTTTTCCACTGGTTTTGTATGGGAGGAGTGCTTATGACATGAGATGGTTATTCAGAGATAGCCTCTTCCATGTCAAAGCATTTGTAAGCAGAATAGTAAAGGTGAATTGGTAGAGCCAGTTTATCCTGAGTGCTTCATTTTAGAAGCATGCATTTCTTTTCAGTTATGTGCCAGTACTGAACTTAAATAAGTTTTGGAAATAGTACGGTAGTATTTTTCATTCTCTAAATACTCATCTAACTGAACAGCACTTGCATTAGTGTCTTAAAATAAAGAAAATGAGGTGATCAAAAGCTTGTTTAGGAGTACAAGTAGGTACGTTTTAGCCTTAGAATTTACCTTTTCCAAAAAGGAAAATTGGCTGAAAAAAAAGTTTGGTTAACTAGAATGCTTGTTTATTTCTCCCAAGATAGTTTTGTGTCAGGAGAAAAATAATCTTTCAGATTTCTTACTTCAGTGTATCAGTTTTCTGTAAATTGCGTTTACTTCAATCCTTTACTTCATAAATAATTTTAACGAGCTTTTTTTAAAACTTGAAGTTGTAGTCCTAGAAAATAATTACCAAACTATTTATTTATTACATGTTGGTTGAATATTCTTATATATTATACATTTTCAAGACATTTTCAACTTCTCATTACTTATTTTTCTAATAAATGTATTTATTTGTTTTATGTGAGTGCTTTAGCAATGTGTGACCAGGTTTGGGAAGTACAAGTGGGAAGACCTAGCTTCCTTTTATGTCCTTGTTTGGACTTGTGTAGAAAAGCAGAACATATCACATATGACTGTTAATGAATTTCAGAGTAAGCGTATCGGAGAATTTACTGTATTATTTCTCTCACCAGTTATGTCATGATGATGCCGTTTAAACGTCAGGCTCTGGTAGAGTTTGAAAAAGTAGAAAGTGCCAAGAAATGTGTAACATTTGCAGCAGATGAACCTGTATACATTGCGGGACAGCAGGCTTTTTTCAACTATTCGACAAGTAAGAGGATTACTCGGCCAGGGAACACTGATGACCCATCTGGCGGAAATAAAGTTCTCCTGTTGTCAATCCAGAATCCTCTGTACCCAATTACAGTGGTATGTTTCTCTTTATTTTTCTTTATTTAATAATACAACACCAGGAAATGACAATCTCTATTATGTTATTTTCATTGTGTGCTGTGAGGGCTGCTCCGAAAGTAATGCCTCTTGTTTTATGATGTTGGCTGATGGTGTCAGAGGCAAATGTTGGTGGTATGGCAGTAGAGGTTGAACCTTCTTGCCAATATCCCATTACATTTTGTTGCTGTACAACAGGTGGCTGCAGAGGTGCAGTCTGGTAAAATGGTGTCTGGCATGGAAGTATGTGTGGAGCAAAGGTGTGGAATTCTGCCATGCAGAGGAAATTTCACCCATTGGCATTAATCAACACTTGCTAAACATTTATGGAGACCAAACAGTGGATGTGTGCGCAGTGAGGTGATGGGTGGTATATTTCAGCAGTGGTGACAGTAACGGTGGGTCAATTCTGCTGGTGCAGATTTTTGAGTGCAACTTGCAGGCTCTTGTTCATCACTGCAAAAACGTGTAGCTAATGGTGACTGTGCTGAAAAGTAATGTTTTGTAGCTGAGAACTTGCTCTATCAAATGCTTTCTCTCTTGTTATTTTTATCTATTGTTGTTTCTGTGGCAACAAATGGGAGGGATTACTTTTGGAGCAACCAACCTACTTGTTTAAGTTCTACGCTGTTAGTCTTGTGTTGAGAATTAGTCATCTACCAAATCTTTATATGATCTTCACATAAATATAATTCAGGTTCTGGAAAAAATGTTTGTAGTTTTTTTTTTCTCTATTGTTTTTAAGATGATTCAGTCCTGTTGTGCAGATATTTTGCAATACATTTAAAAACTTAAGTGGTCAAGATTTTGTAATGTTTAAGTTGCTACATACTTGAGAAATATTTCCAAATATGTTGCCATAACATCAGGAATGTTGTTATCTTTTATGCCCTGAGGGGGGTATGTTTAAATAGCAAGTCATTTTTCCAGTAAGAAAGGGTTATTTTATTGCAGCCATTCATTCTTAAGTATTTTCTTTGCAGAAAGTTGAAACCTTGATCTGTTGATGATAACTCCCATTTGGTGGAATCTTCCTCACTTTTTGGGGGGCTGATGCATTTTATTTTCAGTATCTCTGGCCATACTATTTATATACCGTTGCATTTTTTTTGTTTAACAATACTGGTTTTTTTTTGCTTGTATTTAAGAACACATAATATCTTTTGCGTTGAATGTCTGCTTGTGTTTTTCATAAAGACTTACAGCCTACGTTAAATTACACAGGAATATTTTGGGGGGGAGAGGGAAGCATGTCTCCTTATAAGTTACTTAATCTTGGAGAAATGTGTAGATGTTGGATAGTAGGGATCAGTCCAAGCATTTGGCTTGTGTGGAACCATGCAATTTCAGTATTAAATTCTGTTCTACACGCCATATATTATGTTAGCAAATTGATTGAAGCTTAACAATTCTGGAATTGCTTAATTACAAACAATTGGTTCCGTATCATGCTTTCTGCTCTGTTGTGTTGTGAATGTAGATAGGTTTTTGCCTACTGATTCATTAGTGGATGATGAATTTGCTTTCTTCTCAAAGTTATAGAAAAGCATGGCAAGGTATGACTTTTTAATTGGGTTTAAAAATAGACCTGCCTTGATCTGTGTGAACAAATTAAATGGCTAAGTTGAATTATTCTTTGCATGTAACTGTAATACAGATTTTTGGAAGCTATTTAATTAATGCATTTCAAACTTGGATTGTAAAAGCAACTGAGATCAATGCAGCTGCTTGAATAAGCTGTGGAAGCAGAAGCATCATTCTTGGCTAGGAATATTTGGTGAGAATTCTGAACGTGAAACCTCTAGCGCAGCAGCTTCTTGGAAAAACCAAAACCCACCTTCTTTTCCTTTCTGCTGCCCCCTGACTGTCTAGTGTATACCAATGAGTACTAGAAGATGACATATTTCCAAAATTACTTAAAAGCACCAGAGCTCATCAAAGCTAGTACGGACTAATTGAGTCTGTAGCAACTGGGAAGAGCAATTTTGTAGAGTCCTAGAATGGTTTGGGTTGAAAGGGACCTGAAAGATCATCTGGATCCAACCCTGTGCCCTGGGCAGGGACACCTTCCACTGGACCATGCTGCCAAGAGCCCCATCCAGCCTGGCCTTGAGCATCTCCAGGGATGGTGCACCACAGCTTCTTTGAGCAGCTTGTTCCAGTGCTTCACCATAGGATTGTTAAGGTTGGAGAAGACCACTAAGATCACTTGCTTCAACCATCAACCCGTCGCCACCATGTCCACTAAACTATGTCCCTCAGTGCCTGTAAAGGACCAACAAAAAACGCTTTCTGACTTCCTGAGGTGTGCTTGGTACGTCTCAAACACTTGCAGTGCAAGGCCATCGCCATGAGTTGGAAGAAGTTATCAGGGAGGTATAGGATCCTCTTCTCTCGTGGGATAGTCCTGCTTTGCTGACAAACGAGCTTATATTTCCCTCGAGAAAGTTTTGTTAAAAACTTATTTTTGACAGACTTGTTATTGCGAACTCACTTATTTACAACCTTAGGAAGGTGCACCTGCAAACCCAGCAGCCACAAAAGGGTGCCTGAGATGGATCCCAGAGGGTCATCGTCTTCTCTTCTTTGTCTTCTTGATGATCATCATTGTTGTTTACTGGTTTGAGTCTATGATCACCGGATGATCACCATTCTCTTACTGAAGAATTTCCTCCTTATATTTAATTCAAACCTGCTGCCTTTCAGTTTAAAACCGTTACCTGTTGTCTAGTTGCTACATGGTGCAGGTGCTGCAGGAGTCTTTGCTGCAGGCCCACATTAGGTACTGGAAGGTTGCAATTAGGTATCTCTAGAGTCTTCTCCAAGTTAAACAAGCCCAGCTCCTTTCTCCTTTCTTCATAGGAGAGGTGCTCCAGTCCTCTGGACCTGCTCCAATAGCTCCATACCTTTCTTTGCTGGGGATCACAGGCCTGGATGCAGTTCTCCAGATGAAGCCTCATGAGGGCAGAGCAGAGGGAGGGGACAACTCCCTCCTTTGCCCTGCTGCCACCCCTCTTGTTGCAGCACAGGTTATGTTTGGTTTCTGGGCTGAGAGTGCACTTTGCCAGTTCATGTTGAGTTTCTCCTCCACAAGTATTACCAAATCCTTCTCTGCAGGGCTGTTCTAAATCCTTTTGTCACTCAGTCTGTGTAGATGTTTGGAATTGCTGCAACTGCTCAAGGGCATCTTATGGAAGAAGAGAAATTGTTTTCCAATTTTGTTACAGTTTATTTCATCCACTCTGATTATGATTCAATTTTTTGAGGCAGATTTTTTTTAAGAAGGGTGTGAAAGAGAAGGGAAAGAAAGGCAAGTTAATTGTATTTAATACCTAATTGCTTTTTCACTTCTTTTTGGATGGAGATATATTATTTCAAAAATGATTTTGCCCAAGAAGTGCCCTATATTGGTGTTTTAAGTTTGTTTTCCTGGTTTACTTACATGTGGGCAGAGCTTTGTTGAGGATTTGACTATAGGAACAGACAAATTTATCTGTTCAGATGGACCTTCTCTGAGTGACTCACACTGCTGCAGGCTTTACTAGTCTTTTCAGCTATACCTCTGGCTGTTGCCTCTTAGTATAGGGGGTAAGAAAGAGCTTCCGTGCATGCACGAGGGGAGAGTGGTTTGCTGTGGTAGTTGAAATGTTTTAAACAACTATCAACTTAATTTGATATTAGCTTGCTACACCTCTTTTAGGTATTCTAATGTGCAGGTAATGTTAGTGTTAAATTAATTTGTTAATTTGGTAATCTGAAGTAGGTGAATTAACTTTAAAAAATAAAAGTGAATTTAAGGCTGTGTGTGTGCCTGTTGGCTACATGCACTAACGATGTTTTGAGTAGAGCTTAAATATTAAAATAACTTTTCTTAGTTAACTCTGAAGAATTATTTGGATGATGAATTGTGAAAGAAAGTCATATGCCCTAAAATTGATGACATCTGGAGCTGGGAAGTCATTGACACTTCTTTTTCAATCTAGAAGAGTTGAAGGATAACAATTTGTGCTATTGAGTGTACCTACAAAAGATGCCTATGGTGTAGTCTCCTAATTTTTTTTTTTTAATTGGTTAAGGCTGTTTTAATCTCTACTAAAAATGTATGTCCATCTTCTGAAAAGCTTTGGGTTGACAATCTCCTCTGCTTGCTTCATTTAGCTATGTAAAATACTTACTGACTGGAGTGCCTGGTGCAAAGCCCCTGAGCACACACTGAATTCTTTTTTTTTTGGTGGTGATACACCCATGTATTAAGGCTTATGATGCTTTACATACGCCAGGAGTTACATCACTGCAACTGTAGCCAGAAAGAAGACATCCTCTTTTTAGTTTCTTTCTGCATTTATGTGCTTTGTTTTAAGAAATCCAGCATACCTCCCTGCTTTGCCTCTTAATTGCTATACTGTTCTACAGAAGATAATAAATACTATACCTAACCCCAAGGATGTACACTAAATTCTTGGAATGAACATTTTGGAATTATTTGGTTTGGATATGCAGAAAGAAAGGGAAAAAAAACAGATTGTGGAAGTGTTTCACTGAGGTTTGACTGCCTATGCTACACTATTCCATAAAAATGCTAACTGTAAAAGTGGAAAATGTATAGAGAAAATTGTAAATTAAAAGTTAGCAAGCATTTAAATGCTAATGTAAGAAAATGTTCTGTAAACCTAAAACGTTTGAATTTTTGCTCTAATTAAAAGTTTTTTTTCTTCCTTTTGTAGGATGTCTTGTATACTGTGTGCAACCCTGTTGGAAAAGTTCAGCGCATTGTTATATTCAAGAGGAATGGGATACAAGCTATGGTTGAATATCCTTTTTAGACTGTGATGGGTTTTTTTTTTTTCTCTGTAGGTTCTCAACTGCAGATAGGATTTAATATGAGAATGTCAGAGAAATACCACTTGATTTTGAGACCAAAAATCTCTTTAAAATTTATATCCATAACATTGTAATTTCTGATGTTTATAAGGGATAAAATCACTTATACATGTATATCTTTATAGGGAAGTGATACTGTCAACTTTATAACCGTGTTCATAAGTGACCTTAAGGCTTATAATTATTGACATGAAATACGCCTCGAATTTGGCAATACATCAGGCAAAAAAGTTTTGTGATTTCAAGCTGTATGGACACTCAAGAAATTGGTAAGGGGTTGCAGAGGTGCAGTTTAACTTCTTCAAACTCCTCTAAAGTAGTTCTAGTATATACTCTTTGACTTAATGTTCTGACTTTAATAAAACGTGAGACCAACTGAGGTCTCATTGAGGAAATTCCCTGCTCTGTTATCCTACTGTTTATTGCATTTGTAGCATTAAGTTGTACATTGTATGAGTATTGTTAATGTGTTAGTGTTGTTTGCAGTCCAAAGTCTGATATGATTAAGCCTTAGTTTGTAGAACTTGAATAGACCTATTCTTAGAGACTGATTACCTTCCATTTATGTAGATGGTATTCAAAGAAAATTGTACTGAAATCTCAAGTACTCTTTCGTGATTTTGCATACTTTCCATGTGACAGGCTTTATGAGTGGATCATTTCTGTAACACATGCATGACTTAACTAGTGGCAGTGCTGCTGATTTGCCAGGCAAAAAGAGTTTCTCCCAAGTCCATTAAAGCAAGCTAATTGCCGTTTATCTGACTTAAAGTGTGCATCTTAACAGAGAGTAGTTTGATTTCCTATGGTAGCATAGTAAATTGTGGCAATCAGCATTGTTTAAATTAGATGGTTTGTGTAGTTGGGGATTATTCTGTGTCTTATGAAAGATTAGGGTAATTGTGCAGAAGACCCTATATGTGCTCTGAAACTACAATGTTTCTGTCCTTTTGAATTAAATTCTACAATGTGGCTTTTATTCAAAAACAAAAACCACCATACAACCAGCAATTAAAAGAAAACTTGTAAATGTAAGCAAAGTAATGCAGCAATGTAAGTAAACTGTTGCTGGGGGAAGCTTCAAGACTAGGCTTGTCTGAAAGTTTCCAAAATTTACTCAAATTTCAGTGCCGTGTAGGTTGCTCCAAAAGTAATTCCTCCTATTTATTTCCATGGAAATGACAACACATATAAAGAGCACAATATCACTATTTGATAGAGCAAACTCTCAACACTGTTTTTAGTCAGTCACCACCATTAGCTATGTGTTTTTGCCAGCAAAGGACAAGAGCCTGCATGCCACGCTTGTAAAAATCTGCACCAGTGGAGGTGACCCACTGTCACATGTCGCCACTGCTGAAATGCACCATTTACTGCCTCTCTATGCTCACATCCACTGTTTGGTATCCATAAATGTTCAGCAAGTGTTGGTGAATGTCAGTGGGTGCAAGCTTCTCCATATGGAGGAATTGAGTTGCACACCTTTGCTCCATACGCACTTCCACATCATATGCCAGTGTGTCAGACTGCCCCTCTGCTGCCATCTGTTGCATGGCAACAAAATGGGATGGAGTATGAGTGGAAAGGTTCAACCTCTACTGCCACACCACCACCATCCTCCTCTGATGTTGTGGGCAAACATAATAAAACAAGAGGCGTTACTTTTGGAGCAGTTCCCATAGTTGCATCACACGTCATTCTTGGAGATGTGCTCCCCCAGTTCTAGCCAGCATCTGACAATTTCCTAGAGGTGTGAGAAGCTTAACTTTTCTTGCTCTAACCTTTTACAGTCTCAAGTCAGGTAAAAAATTCTGCTGTGAACTTACATCACAGTGGAAGAAGTTGGGTTGCATGGTTATGGTAAAACGCACGTTATCATTTTTAATATAGTACTTCCAAGATTTCATGTAACTGTATCAAATGATGGCACAAAATATCTGGTCTATTACAGGGTTCAGGCTGTCTGATGCAGTGTGTTACTGACTACGTATGAGATCATGCATTGCCATGAGCCAAGGCTCGTATGTGCTTTACTGCTAGTAATAGAGCCAATCTTAGGGTATGTAGAGGATATGAAATAACCTGTTTGTTGCAGCCTGGTACATGCATCTGCCTTGAGCAATGGATTTAATCTCCTTACTGTATTTTTGATGCAAGTTGGCTGTTGGTTCATTCAAAGCATCCCTTTTGGTTCTGTAGTTTTCTTCAGCTAAAAGGATGTACTCTTGTTTCTTTTCACTAAAGAGTAACTACTGAGTAACTACTACCCACATTTGTCTAGCTAATGCTAGCTGTTAGAAGGCATGTATTGTCTTAAGTCACGCCTTCTCACCCACTAGCTCCCATCTCTTTCCCAGTGATGCAGCTTGACCTTTCTGTTTTGACTGTGTTCCAAATACTCTGTAGGCTTGTTAACAGTTTCCATGTCCTCTGCTTAAATTTACTAAATCCATCAGAATATCCCTGTCAAAATGAATTTGTAGTGAAGAATTTGTTTATGAATGCTCACGTTATATGCTGCTTACATATCAAAAGTGGGTGCTTAATGTAAGTAAACCCATGTGTAGTTGTTAGTAACTTTATATTGAAATCTGTTCAGAGTTTTTGTAAGATTTGGTATATTTGCAGCCTAAAAAAAAAATAAAGATATTTCAGAAGAAAGGGAAGTGGATGAGACACCTTGGGAAAAATCCTTAACGTTTGTATGTTTGAATCAGTTTTTTGTGCCCAGAAGGCGAAAGCAGCACTCAATGGAGCAGATATCTATGCAGGATGCTGTACACTAAAAATTGAATATGCAAGGGTAATGCTTGGACCTTCTCTCTTACTTTTACTGACAAAACACGTATACTCCATACTTAACATTTTTCACTTTTACTTTATTTGAACAGCCAACTCGACTTAATGTCATTAGAAACGACAACGATAGTTGGGACTACACTAAGCCGTATCTGGGCCG
>JANHGO010000287.1:0-42497 GCA_024606505.1 Aquila spilogaster
CCCGTAAGCCAGAAGGCCCTGAGCATCCCCAGCGCACAAGCCTGGGGTTTGCCAGCCCTGTGTCCACACAACTTCCCCCCCGCCCCCAGCACCCCTCCCAGCTGCCTGCTCCCGATCACATACGAGGCAGAACCCACAGCAGCTCCTTCCGTTGCCACTTCAGCCCAAAACCCCGTGAGCCCAACGCTCCTGCCCGGGATGCTTCTGCCCCCGCTCAGCCCTGCACTGACCTGGGACAGGGGCCGCACCACCGTGTAGCCACCCCAATGGGGGCACAAGCTGGGTGAAACCGGGGCTGCAAAGCAGAGCACTGCCAGGGAAGCCCACACCAGGCACTGAGAACCGGGGCTGGTGGGGTTACACCTGGCTGCAAAGGGCCTTGATAGGAGGGTGCCCCCCGCAGGGCTTTACCCCCAGCACACGCTCCCCTTCTGCGGCTCATCACACGGGACCTGCCATCCCCCTGCACCTCCACCCTCCGCAGCACCGCGCCTGGCTCCATCCTCGCTGTTACTCACACCTCTCACCCACCACAGCACTTAAACGTGAAAGACATATGGAAATGAGTGGCACTAACAAGAGTATTAATTAAAAAACCATCTGTTGAGCCAAGGAAAGCTTTCCTCTCCCACAACCAGCCTTGGGCAGTGATTTGGCTCCTCGGTGGAGACTGTGGGGCAGGGCAGCCCACAGGCTGGGCAGGGAGAGGGCACAAGGAGGTAGCCATCGAGCCAAGCTCCACCTGGAGGTCCTAAGTCATCTCCTCATGGAGCGAAAGGCACGCTGGACATATCCAGTTTGCTCTGCATTCAGCACGCTGGCTCCCATTCCCAGGGCACTCACTGTTAGCAGGTCTCAGCCCAGGCCCCCTCTGCGCAGTGCAAAACAGCCCTGCTTCCCTGCAGGTGGGCACAAGCAGGGCCTGGGAGTGAACCCCCTTGATGCTAAAGCCCCTTCCTTCTCAACTGCTCGAGGCTGGGTCAGGAGCTCCTGAGACCAAGCTGGTGGCCATACAGAAACCAGCAGCTGCTGCAGCATCCCACTCTAGTCATTTCAAGGTGGAAGGCCAGCAGGGATGGGAGTCCAGTGCCCAGAAAGGCTTGGTGGCCAGTGCCATGGGCACATTCAGCATCCATCTGGTCCCCAGCTAGAGCTTTCCTACAGTGGCCTTGACCATGGCTGTGTCCCCATGGTGGCTCAGATGTTCAGGGCAGTATCAGTGGCAGAGGGAGCCTGTCCTGGCTCTGTCACCTAAGCCCGAGGCTCCAGGGCAGAGCAGGCAGCAGAATTTCTTTGCATGACTGGAAAACCTGTGTGATTTCCTGTAAACATATTTTTAATTACCCATGGTGGTGCTGCTGGTCCTCCAGATCCCCTGGCAATCCCATCACATGTGCTCCAGACGACCTTCCCCTTCCCTGGGCAAATAAAAATTTTAGCTTTTCCATTGCTGCTTCAGAGGGAGCCACGGCGGTCCCCAGGGAGCACAGGGCTGTTCCTGGCTGGAGCCAGGTACCACCATCAGCATGAGTGCAGCCCACTGAGCATTGCTCCAGTGAGAAGTGAAGGGCCAGTGGGGAGAACAAATAGTTTAGGGAAAGGAGCGTGGTCAGAAACCCACTCCTGAGAAGAGAGGTGGCATAGCACAGGGTTACACTCTGCCTGACAGCTGCAGCAAGCCCAGAGGGCAGATCTACCTCTCAGCCTAGGGCCTGGCCCATGTGCAGGAAATATCTGGCAGCGAGAAATCACAACCTGCAGCACAGATGGGATAGATACTCCTGCAACAGGCACAGGCATACATGCTACCTCCCCCCTAAAAGGGGATATGAACCTCCCCTAGGAAGCAGCCAGGCAAATGGAGGCCAAGACACCAATGATCCCAAGCCGAGCTACAGGAAACACGTGCAGCTCTCCAGTGCCTGCTGCTCACAGAGCATCTCCTGCCGCTGGAGACTCAAGGGATGGGGCCAGGCAGGGAGGCAGCCCTGAAAGACAGTGAGTCCAAAACATCTCCTCTCCTCTCAGATGAAAGCCTTGGGACAGACGGAGCTTATGGAAGGAGCGCAGCAATGGAGACACATGGCGAAGGGAAGCAGACATCCGGGGTGGAAGCCTCCCTTGGCGTGGGGCCAGCAGCCACAGCCCCAGACGGCTCAGCTCTACCCAGAGGAAGCTGTAAGGAGAGCAAGAGCAGCAGATTTTGTGCTGTTTGGCAGTCCCCAGCTCTCACTGCCAGCTCTTCCCACAAAACAGTGAGACAGGTGCTTACCAAAGGTGGGCAGCCGCTACCAGGACTTACCGCATGGGACATGGCAGTCGCACTCACAGATGTTGCAGCGCAGGAACCAGCGGGCCCAGCCTGAGTACTTGGTGACACAGGCTGAGATCTTGATGCAGCCACGGTTGAGGAAGGCCCCCAGGTGGGCCTGGGTGCTGCAAGACGAAGAGCACCTCCCGGTAATGTCCCGCTCACTGATCTCGATCCGACCTCGCAGGCAGATCCCTGCAAGAGCAGGGCCAGAGCATGTCACAGGGTGCCCACCAGCCCTACAGCCCTCCCTCAGAGGGCTGGGGTAAAAGAGGAATTGGAGACATGCCTGTAGCCCTCCCACCTGCTCCCCATGCAGGCAGTGTGCGCCGTCAGGCTCAGTGTGATGCCCAGTGGTACTCACGGAGGCAGGTGGGCTTGGGGGTCCAGCGTCCATTGGACTGGCAGGCACTGGCCGGGTCCCCCAGCAGCAGGAATCCAGGCCGGCAGCTGTACCGCACCACTGAACCGACCCACCAGTCGTTGCCATACACCACCGAGTTGAAGTCCGCTTCGGGTCGCCCACAGTTCACTGGGGACAGGGAGGTTCCCATGGGCATTGCAGGACTAGCAGCCTGTGCTGCCTGCTTGGCAGAAAGGCAGCCCAAGGGGATGCACCCAGACAAGGTTGCAGGTCCTGGGCGAGGACCAGGGTGCTGGGTGGGATCTGTGGGTGCCCCAAGCTGCGTCCCCTTGTGGCCCGAGGACTGGGCTGCTGGAGAGACTCCACACACGTGTGCATGGCACAAAACCTGCCCTCCCGAGGCTGGCTGTGCCAAGCCCTGCAGCCTTCCCCAGGGTCCCCCCCGGTCTCCGTCCTCTGGCTGTACCTCGGCAGAAGGACTTGTAGCCCAGCCAGCAGCAGCTGCCGTTCCCGCACTGGCTCCTCTTCAGCTCCTTGTGCTTCCCCTTGCAGCCCCCCACGCAGATGGGTGCTGTGCCAGACCAGTAAGTATCCAGGTCTCCTGGGACCACAGGGAGCAAGGCAGAGCTGGGCTGGGACAGGGAGTCGAGGACCATCCTTCCTGCCAGCTGCCCAGCCCGCAGAAACCCACCGGGAGGTGGTACCAGCCCAGCGAAGGCTCATCTTGGCCCACCCCCCGGACGCCTGCTGTGGTGAGGCGTGCATCTGCTAGCGGCCCCCAGCTCTCCTGCAAACCAGCTCCCGCTTCCCCTGTGCCAAGCCTCAGCACAGGGATGTGACAAAGGTCTTGCTCCCGGCTGGGGAAGACCGGTCCAGCCAGGTGCTCTGGGGCACCCTGTAAGCCCCTCTTCCTCCTGGTGCCATCAGCTCTGGGGGCACCCTGTAAGCCCCTCTTCCCCCAAACACCCTGTTACCTTCTGGGTCCTCGCAGGAGACCAGCATGGCCAGCACGGTGAGGAAGAGGAGGCCCAGTCCCATAGTGCACACTCTGCCCTCCTCCCCTTGCCCCTCGAATCAAAGGCCCCCTCTCTGCTTGCCCAGGAGAAAGTGAACTTGGTTTCCATACACACAGGCCAGGGGATGCTGTAGGACATGGGAGAAGGGAGGAGACATTCCCTTTAATGCCAATCCTCTCCCCAGCAGATAATCTCTGGCAGATTACCCTCCCTGGACCCAGTGTTTAAAGGGACAACTCCTCCCAGTCACCACAGCCTCACCTGCACTCCCAACACCTCGCACTTACGTTGTGCAGGAGCACCATAGTCCAAGATAATGCAGGCACAGCCATGGCTTTGGCAGCAGAGCCCCAAGGCCCATGTGTTGGAAAGGGGGCCAAGCTGGAAGTGCTGCGAATGCAAACCTGGCTGGAGGCCCTTCTCTCGAAAGTATCCTTGGCCCAGCTCTGCCAAGTACCAGGGAGCAAGGGCAGGGAAGGCTGGGCAAGGCCCGGCCACATCGCATGCTGGCAGCCCAGGGATGCTCTCCCCAGAGCTAGCAGCATCCTCCTGCAGGGCATGCTTCAGGGCTGCTGGGACAGCCAGCTGCCTCCCACCCTGCCTCACCCCGAGAACAAGGTGCCCATCACGCGGCCCTAGCTCCATTTCACTGGCCCATGGGAGGCACTCTGCATGCACACCCCTGGAGAGAGCAGTATTGGGGTGCAGAGGTGTGCACTGCCCTTCACGCATAGATCCAGCCCCAGGAAACCTTCCCACACAGCCTGCAGTGGGCAGCTCTGCCCACTTCATCCCTGCTCCTTACCCAGCCCCTGAGTATGGCAACTGCAGAGCATGCTGCCCCTCACCCAGGGTGCAGGCCTGAGCGGCTGCTCTCATCGCCCCATCCCAAGGGCACAGCCACGAATCACACCCACAGTGTAATTAGAAAGTGAGCAGATGGCCAAGGGTTTAGTATAAAGTGATTTCCTCCATTAACCTGGAATTCCAACAGCTTTTGCTGAACTGCTTGAAAAAGGAGATGGGAAGAAGTCAGCGTCCAGCTGAGGAGATCAGCAGGGTGCCTCCCTGACTCCAGCTGAGCACACCACCTCCACACACAGGGCAGTGAGGGCCCGAGTTCACCACAGTGACACCAGCCTCACATTGTTCTCATCCAAATCACTCCACAAAGGGCAAGTTGGCTCTGCTCACAAGCCCAAGCTACTCTCTATATTCAAACAATGACATTGCAGGCAGCTGACATTCACACCCTGAAGGAGGCAGCAAAAATCAAGCCCGCATCAGAACAGCAGGGAGCAAGAGTGCCAGAGTTAAACCTGGCCTTCCAGTGCCACCTCTGGGGACGTGGAACAACACGCTTTGCAAGGCAGTCGCCAGCTGCACCAAGTGGCAACACATAGGACGTGTCCAGAGATCCTGGCAGCTCTTCAGCGCCCACCTCCCACACTCCAGGCTCTAGGCAACTCGGTCTCATTCTATCACCACAACATGCCACAGCTGGCAGGGACGGGGCTGAAACAGACATCAGACACTGGTTGGCCTGGCAGTCTGACTTTTATTTGTCTTGCCAAAGTACACTTTGCCCAACCAGAAGCCCAAACCCCAATGTGGGGAGGAAACCCAGGGAAGGACAAAAGCAGTAAGAAGCTCCCAATCCCTCAGCACTGCAGGGAGCAGTAGCCTGCAAGCGACAGCACCTCCACCCTCTCCCACCAGAGATCAGTGCACTGTAAGGGGATCAGTGGTGCAAAGACCACCAACAGCACCAGCTGAATGACCTAGGAAAGATGATGTGCAGGGAACTGCTGATGAAGGCAGCAGCAGAGCCGTCCCTTGGAGAACAAAGTATGGATGGGGGAGAACAGGCCTGCTAAGGGCTACACATCTCTCCAGGGAAGAGGCTTCAGCTGCAGTGTCTGCTCAGCACATCATCCTGCCTGGGGAGATCCTAGCTGAGAACCAGGCTCAGCAAAGGCTGACATCTTAGCTGCACAGCAGCAGGGACCATACCACCAGTGAGTGACCCAGAGGGGAAGGCCTGTGTCAGGCAAAGGCCAACCCTCCTGGAAGGGTGGGAGAGGCTTGCTAGTCCCTAATCCCCCAAAGGAGGAGACAGACAGCTCTTTCCAGCTCAGATCACTTGACCCACAACTGAGAGAGACCTGTCCTTCCCCTCTCCCCATGCTGACCAGAACCGGCAGCCAGAAAGGCTGGGGCAGCAGAAGGGGAATTTAGCCAGCTGCAGATAGGTGAAGACAAGCCCAGCCCTCTCCCGCAAGCCCTTCCCAACCTCCCCCACTGGCACATCCCACGGATGCCCAAGTTTTCCTCATGCAGAGAGGCAGGTGAGCACCTCACACAATCTGGATGCCCAGCTCCTCAGCCGTCTTCTGCAGACGGTCCATGACATTCTCCTCCAGCTCCATAGCCAGCCCGCCGGGTGCTGACACCTGCTCCTCTGAGGATGTGCTGGCCATGACGTAATACACAGTCTCACTCTCTCCGTGCTCATTGGTCCGGTTCACCACACGGATGATGGGGTTGGCAAGGGTGCCAGGTTCTTGCTCGGATGACAGCGCTGCTCCCAGGAAGGCACTCGGCCGTGCTGGCTCAGGGTTGTCAGCAGAGCAAGGGGCCAGGCGCAGTGGGGCCACTTGCAGCTCAGCAATACTGTTCTCCACCAGGGGAGCCTCTGCCGGGGCCTCCAGAATGATGCCCTGCAGGTTGCCCTCACCCTCAGACAGCACCACACACTCAGTTGAGCCATCCAGTGCCTCCCCTTGCTTCTCTCTGTCCTTCAGTAGCTGCTCTGTCAGCTCCACGCTCTCGTAACGCACCAGCTGCAGCCTCATGTAGCCATCCTCATGCTCCTTGTACCTGAGCAAAGATAGGCATGGGTGATGGAGCCAGTCACACTACAGCCCCTTCCCAAGAGACAGGTAGTAGCCTGAAGCAGCAGCCAAGGAAGGGGCACTATATTCTAGGTTTCAATGCCCAGTGCTACATAGATGATACCGGGCAAGTAAGATAAAAACCCTTCAACCCCTATCCCTAAAAGCACATCCATGTGGCAGCTTCTGAGCCTTCTGCCAGGCTTCTATCACCTCCCAACCCCATCTCCTTCCACCACTCTGTTTCGCTGGGAGCATTTGAAGTCCATCCTCTTCCCCTCCCAGCTTTTAGGCTCTGGAAACCCTCTGGAGTTTCCTAAAGAAAATGCAGCAGAGGCATCTGTCAAGAGATTGATCTACAGCAGCTTTTCCTGGAGTGGGACACCTGGACCTGGCCCCTGCCAAGCTCAGAAATGTCCCACCAGATGCAGCTGTGATGGCACCGCTGCTAATCTTGCCCCTAATCTCAGACCCACTGCTGGAGCTGCCACCCAGCACTGCTCTGTCGCTGTGCCAGATCCCACCGAATGCTTGCTGCCCAGTGTCTCCCAGCCACTGGGAAATGGGTCTTGAGCACATTACAGGCAAACATCAGAACCCAAGCGCTGCCAGGTGTCTGCTCCAGCAAGACACAGGATGCAGCTCCAGCGCTCTCTTGCGCTAGAGAGGAGATAGTGAGGAGCTAAGGATGGGCAGTACCTGAAGCGAGGATGTCCCGAGGGCCATTTGAACTGGTGTTTCTTCCTGAGGTGGACAGTGAGGTTGTTTCCACGTGTGAAGCACTTGTCACAGACATGGCACTTGTACCGGGGCTCTGAGTCACCCTGAAGGGCAGAGAGAGCGATGTGAATACCCCATGAGCCTGATCAGAGGGCCTGGTACCCATGCATGTGCATGGAAGGAGGAATCAGGTTCTCTGAGAAGACTGACATGACATATCATTGCAGCAGTTAAGAGAGGAATGCAACCTGACCTCACATTCCTACAGCCCTGGTCAGCCTGGGGCACTTGACATGATTTTAGCTTTTTTCCTCATGCTTCTGTACAGCATGTTGCACTTAGCAGTTCTCAGCCTCATTGGGAGAGAGTACACAGCAGAATAGCCCTCTGCTCCCTTCCCACCTCATGGACTTTCCGGTAGTGCAGTTTGATGGAGCAGAGGGAACGTGCAGTGAAGCTGCAAGCCTCAAACTCGCAGCGATAGGCTGGCTCTTTGCTGTGCGTGTCCAGATGTTTCCTCAAGTCAATGAGATTCTTGCAGCTAAAAGGAAATTATAAGGGAACAAGGCTGAACACTGTGTAGCATGCACACACACGCGTGCCTCTGGGTGCTTCCCCGTCAGCAGTCTGGGAAGACGGAAAGCCCTGGTCCTCACCTGTAGTCACAGTAGTCACACTTGAACGGCCGCTCCTCGCTGTGCCGAAAACGAATGTGATTGCGCAGGGAGGAGGGCAGCGGGCAGGTCATGTCACACAGAGGGCACTTGTAATGGTTCACTGTGCAAAACAATGAGTGGAAAACATTACCACAAAGCAGGGGAAAGCACACACTCTTCAGAGCCTCAGCTGGGAGAAGAGGCCTTTACTCACCATGGTTCCTCATATGGTCACGGAGCAGCCTCTCTGTGGCAAACCTCTTGGAGCAGTGAGAACACTGAAACCTCTGCTCTGCAGCACGAAGGCCAGGGAGAAAGGGGAGGGGGCGGTGAGAAAAGAGATCAAAGCAGAGACAACAGCACAAAAAGAGGGAAAAAGAGGTAGTTACAGAGAGCTGGGAACCCTTCTCTCCAGGCAGACACAGCAGACACTGACTACAAAGCCAAACAAAGCAAACAAAAAAAACCACTTGCAAAGACCAATCTGTCTCCCCTTCGCGCAGCCTCCTTGGGCTGCCAGTGCAGGAACTGGGGAGCAACCATCACACACGCATCACCAGCACAGCACAAGGGAACTCAGCAAGCAAATCCCAGTGCTGCTGCAAGTGCCCAGCTGCTGCCTTTGACTTCAGTCCTGGGTCCCTGCAGGAGGAAAGCTCTGGCTGCAGCAGTGTGAGACCTGTGCAGCCTTGTCAGCCTCCAAACCTCCTGCCTCTGCAAGAAGACACTTCTCAGAGATTCATCAGTGTCTGAGCTCCCAGTCGTCAAAGCAGCCAGACCGTTTCCAAGCACACCCATGACTTTTGCTTGCAGAGAACAGGCAGCTCTAGCAAACCAAATGGCCCAGTCAGAAGACCGCTCACAAACCACTCCTTCCCCACCCGCAGGAGCTTACGGTCCAGTGCAGTCTGACGGCGGATGTGGTCGAAGAACTTGGTGTTGTTGGCGAACATCCCCCCACAGGTAGGACAGGCCACCACCTTCTCCTGCGTGTGGCTGCGTAAGTGCTCCCGCAGTTTGCAGCGTCCCTTGAAGGTGCAATCACAGTCTAAACAGAAACAACAGAATGCCATCAAGATCCTTTGCACATGGGCCACGATCCACAAACTGACTGAAAGGCAGGCTTCTTGCTTGTGTTTTGGCTAACAAGGATCAACTCCCTGCTCCAAAAAGCCCACAAAGCAAGGTCATAGCAGGATGAGATCGCTAATGTACAACTGGTGTGGCCCCCCGCCCCTCCACCACAAGCAGCTACGGCAACTGCACAAACACAGGAGAGAGAAATTATTGGGAAAAAAAATGAACTGGAGTCTTTTCTTCTAGGTACTAATTAAATATAAATGAAAAGTTCAATATCAAGCACTCAGCTGGATCCCCTGAAGGAGATTCTACAGAAACATTTCACTGCTACGACCATGCACACATATTTTTGAAGTTCAAGAGGCTCTCTGGAACCCTGCCAAGGAGCGCAGAGTTCTCCCGTACAATGTTTGCAATTCAGCCCCGTGCAAAGCACTCTAGAGAGGCCCCCACTAACATGCACCCACTAACCTTTCCAACCACAGAGGACCACGTGGTTCTCCTTCCCTGATGCCTTGTACTCTGAACAGAAGCTGTGATCCTCCACATGCCGATAGAACCACTCGGGATTATCAAATGATCTCTGTTGGGGAGCAAGAACAGGCAGAACAGGGTGAAGAGATCAGCACGAGCTGGCCTCAGCCAGAGCACAACAGGCACTTTCACACAGGTACAAACACAGCCAACAGGCAGGCATGCAGGCGAGCTGCAGAACAAAAGCAGCTCTCCTTCCCTCGGCTGCCACGTCACAGATAACCCATAAGAAAGTGAAACTGCGTCCCCTGTTCTCACCTCACAGTACTCCCACAGACACAGAAAGTTCTCCTGGATCTCAGGGATGATATTGCGGCTCTGGAAGTCCAGCTGGCAATGGCTCACATCTGTCTGGCTCTGCAGGGCCTGCAGCCCCCACTGCTTCAGCTTGGTGTGGTAGCAGTGGAAATAGACGTGGCGAATGAGGTCAGCTGAGCTCTCTGGGGAACAGAAACCGCATTCCTGCCACAAACACGTGTATTCCTCTGCAACACAAACAGGAGATATACAGGCCATAATGGTCTGACGGAAACTCTCCAAGTAAAGCTCAGGTTCCCGCAAACAGAGAAACACCACAGCTTTTTTCACGAGATTCCAGTCCTGCAACAGGCAGCACTGCTCTCCTCCGGGAGAGGAAGATTCTCGCACAACGAAATATCTCAGAGGAGAGGGCGGGCTCGCGAGCCGCAGCAGGTCGAAGCTGCCAGCTGCTTACCGAGAGGGTCCATCTCATCCCGGTGTTCCCCGGGAAGGTGCTGCTGCAGGTGTTGGGCCACATGCTCGCAAAACTCCTCCATCTTCGAGGCCACGTAGGTGCACGCCTCCCACTCACACTGCAGCACCAAGGCCCCCTTACCGCCGGCCTTGGGGGGCGGCATGGCCGGGGGCGGCATGGCCGGGGCCGCCGGCCCCGAAGGGCAGAGCGGAGACGCCGAGGGTTCCCCCTCACCGTCGCCGTCACCCCGCTGCCCGAAACCGGCCCGGGCGCTGTGTCCGGCAGGCCTCGGCGAGGGCAGGGGCGGCCCCGCGCTCCCGCAGCAGCGGCCGGAGTCGGGGCTGAGCTACCGCGGCGGGCAGACGCCCAGAGGCACCGACCCGGCGGCGGAGGGGGAACCGGGAAGCCCCGGTCCCCGGGGTGAGGGCTGCTGTTCGGGGGGGGTGTCGGGCTTGGGGGCGGTTGAGTTTGGGTTGGTTTTCTGCTTGTGGGTTGTTGTTTTTTTTCAGTTATTCCTGTGGTGTTCCTGCGTTTCCGAGCGATGCCGGGATAGTGTCTATGGCGTACAGATGCTGGTTTAGGGCGACTGAGTAACTCGCGGGTGATTCACGGCAACAGAATGCTCATTGCATCGCAGCGCGCTCCGTGTGTGTGCAGTGCGGATACGTATATGGCATGACCACCGCTTAGGTTGAATAAGTAAAGGTTTAAATCTGGCCTCCGCATTGAAGTACGTTTCTAGGTAGCTCTGTAATTCAAGGCTGGGAGGAATTTCACGTTCCTAGTGCTTGCCTCCAGAGCAAACTCCTAAGGCAGCATCCAAAGAAAAGTAGTTTTTTTACTGGCAGAATTTCCTTCATCTTCTTCCCATTAGCTTAAATTAGGCCTTCTAATTTACCTGACTACACTGTTTTAAAGATCTGCTTTATTAACTAGAGCATTAACATTCTGAAGGTATTTCTGGTGGTGCTCGCAGCCTCTGAGCCTCGTTAAGCCTGACTGGGACTAAGTGCTCTAAAGCATATGATGCAACATTGCATCACCTACCACAATGGGCACCTTTTCTGCTCTTCAGAAAACATCCTTTTTTTTCCTTCATATTTATGCATATTATTAAAAAAATATATAAAAAATCCGCGTGCAGTCTATCAAACTGTCAGGAACGTTATTGATCCATAAAGGCAGATGACGTCTCACACACGCTTGTTGGAGGTGCAGCCACTCTGCTCACGTTCTCTCTGTACGTCCCAACTTTCCTGGGCGTTCTATAAGGAACACGGAAGACTGATGGACCTGGACTATGTAATCTTATCATGAAAGGTTATACATTTTTCTTCCATTATATAAAGGAATGAGTACTTCTTTCTCAAAAGCAAACCGCCCTACCAACCCAGCTCTCTCTCTCAGGCACACCTCTATGGATTTATCAACTTCTTGTTTTTACCTTTCCCCAGGCCTCCTACTTTAGAGAGGGTCGGGGAGCCTGTGGCTCAGCTGAGGGGCTCTGTACATGTCCGCATCAGCTCAAAGAGCAAAGCTGTTCAT
This sequence comes from Aquila spilogaster, assembly GCA_024606505.1. Lineage (NCBI taxonomy): Eukaryota > Metazoa > Chordata > Aves > Accipitriformes > Accipitridae > Aquila > Aquila spilogaster. The sequence goes on from JANHGO010000287.1 coordinate 11,836, forward strand.
CCACTTGGGGACATTCTGGAATGGAGGTACAAGCTACAGAAAAGCAGAAAGCAACAAGCAGGGTCAGTATTTTCCTGTTGCACAAGGAAGGATCCGAGGCACAAAGGCAGCCTAAAATCCCAGGAGGGAATGGAACATGTAGATGGGGCACTGAAGGACATGGTTTAGTGAGCAGTGTTGGTGGTAGGTGGACTATTGGAGCAGATGCTCTTAGAGGTCTTTTCCTACCTTACTGATTCTATGATTCTACGAGATGCATTGGCCTGACCCAGAGGCCTCTCTTGCAGACTGGTTCCGTACCATACTCTTCACAAGTGCTAGATAGCTGCATCCCACAGCAAATTCTTTTGGAGGACTTTTCCAATAATTCCTTGCTGTCTTTTATGACCTTAACTCTATTTCCAAGCAAAGGCTTGAAGGCCATTCTCAAGTACATTCGGAGAAAAAGGACTGATCTTTTCTCCTCCTTTTCTGAAGCGATGAGGCACTGCAGCATTCCTCAAGCCAGCAGTGTGGGTGTACGAGCTGCAGCCACCCTGCTCTTGTCCCTGCTCAGAACTCATGGTGATAGACAAAGGCAGCGGCTCAGCAGTGCCCTGCCAGCCTGCCCACACAGGAGCTCAGTGCTCGGCCCAGCGTGACGGGTGTCCTTAACCCCATACGGTGAAATAAGAGATGCAAAGGAAGAGTCGTTCCTATCAAAACACGAAGAAGAGCACTTCCTAGATGAGTGGAAAGCCTAACAGCAGGCTTTGCTGCACAGGGAGGTGCCACCGCGCCACACACGTGGCAGCTGATTTCCTTGGAAGACCAATAGATATATTTATAATCTCCCATTTTTCACCTGGGTAAATTCATATTTTACAAGGGAATAAAAATATTATTTTCCTCGATCCTTTTTAACAACTGTTCTTTGATCAATCATTTGAACAGCAGAGAAATAAAATGAAAGGCAAACAAGACCGAAAAGTCACCTTTCGGAGATGTGATGTTCCAAGGGCCTGCTCTGCACTAATGCCAACAACCTGCAGAATGTCACTGCAGCCCATGGGAGGAGCAACAGCCCCTGGCACTGGCAGCAGACCCAGGCCTGCTCCCACTCTCATTTCCATTTGCGTTCAGGGGAGAGGAAATCCATAAACAGATGGAATAAGCAAAGTTTCACAGAGTGCTGCTGAGCTACAATCATTTACACCAGACAAATACCAGCCATGATTTCTCTGTGCTCCGGGTTGTTTGTCACAAAACTGTAACCCAGTGTGAATGGCAAGTGCCAGTTATGTACGCAAATGTGACAGGGTTTTGGGAACACCTTTACAGTCAGAGGGGCTGCCTCACACCCATGCCCAGAAACTAAAACACATCTGTAGTTTTGAGGTATCGCTAATGGCATCACTAAGGTTATTCATAGTTTAGAATTACCAGAAATAGTTGGAACAAATTAATAATGAATTAGAACATTTCTTATCGTTGCAGGAGCCAGAGAGAATAAATAGAATCATCTATATTTTCCTATTACAAAACAGTGCGCAGCCTATTACAAAACACCGATTTGCCATGCTGGTGCTAGAAGAGTGCCGTGCAGCCGGAGGCTCCTGGCAGCACAGGCCCAGGTGGAGAGCCCCATCCCCATATGGAGTGCGTGGGGCAGCCTGGGGTAGCAGGGGAGGGTTGAACCCATAGGGAGGAGGTGAGGGCTGATCCCACTGCAGCAGAGCTCAGCCCACCACGGCCGAGCACCACACAGTAATTCCAATTAACTGCGGTGAAGACGGCAGAGGCTGGTGACATAGAGCCTGGTGTCAGAGCAGCATATCGCACTGACATACTCACAAAGGCTGTCTCATTAAGCAGAGTGAGAAGGGAATATAAGACCTCCCCAGGCACTCTGTGCACACCATGATGCCCAGGCAGGACAGACAGACACCGGGGCCTGCAGCCAACACGTGCTTGAGCTGCTGCTGCAGCTGGGCCTGTAGGATGCACCAGTACATCCACACAGCACTGCACCCAGCTAGCCTGCAGGCTGGGTTCCTCCATATTAGCTCTTCTTGTGCCCTGCACCAACAGCCACATCTCTGGCCATGGAACATCGGTGGTTATCTCAGCACCCATTTGCCTTTAGCTTTGATTTCTGGGCTTTCCAAATCCCAAAACACACCATAACCAAACAGCGGGAACACCCCCACAACCCCACAACCTACTGGGGGATGCTTAGGAGCCAAGAACTGTCATCATAAGGCAGCATCGTGGTCTTTAAGGTTATTTATATTCATCTAATGTCAGTAAAGTACTTGGGTCTACTTAGCCTAAAGAAAAATAAGTGATTCTTATCTTTTATACTTAAAGAAAGCTCCAAGAAGTTCTTTTGTGTGTCTCTACAGCCTTTACATCTCTATCCTCTAACAAAATGCAATTCTGTAATACTGAGGCAATTAATCACTTATACAAAATTGGATTACAATCTCAATTACTCAAAAAATCTTTAAAGTCAGGCTTGCTGTCTTTCTGAAATATCTTGAGCTATTGAGCAAAATTCCTTGGCCTGCCTTATGCAAAGGTCAGAGGAGATGTTCGTAATGGCCTCTTGTAATGTCAAAAATCAGTCTCTGACCCTTGTAATGCCACAGGAAAGGCTCTCACTGACTTCAGACAGAACTGGACGAGATTTATTGACCTTTCTCATTAGGAATGAGGGCTGTCTGCAGAAACTCCTATGTGATTTCTTAGCTGCCGGTATGTGTCTGTTGGGCTCATTATGCAAATGCTGTTGCTTTTGGTCCTGTTTGAATTTCACAGCAGATTACAGAGCTCAGCGCCGCAACCGGAGGTTGCCAGGACATTGCAGGACTGAACTTTCTCTTTCAACCCTCCAATCTGTTTTGACTCTCCAGAGGAAATGGGATTTGTCCACAGTAACCACTGTGGCTGAAATAATAAACTACGTTACTCTCTGGATATGTTTAAAATCCTGAAACTTTAATATGATTTTTGCACTCTAGTGTAATTCCTTTTCCTGGGGCTTTCTTGCTACCAAGTGTAAGTATATTATTGACTTTGGATTTGAATCCTATGGGCTTTTAGAAAAAGGAGTTAATTTAATATAATTTGGGGTGTTTCTCTGAGATATTTCACTCTGCAGTGAAAACAGCTTTCTTCTAAGCCTCAGCAAGATTTGAGATTGCCCTAAAATGTATGCGTTGCTCTTGTTTCACCTGTACAAAGTGAATGTTTTACCACTGGATAAGCATCTCCTGTTTAGCTTCTCCGATTTAAAATCTAGGAGTGACAAGAATTTGCTCTGAGATATAAAAGACAAGAAGTATGAGCAAGGAATTACAGAAATAGCCTTATCTCATTACCTAATGGTAACCATTTAAGATGGTTTAGATTTTGGTTTCGCTTTGGTTTTAATAAGGACTCCAAGGGGATATGTTTCACTTATCTCATTGGGAAAAAAAATATATTTTTTTCATCCCAGGCAAAAGGAAGCTGTTGTCAATAACATGATTTATTCAAACTTCTTATCTATGGGAACTGAGTAACTCTGTTCTGAATATATCCACTGACCGTATCTCCTCAGATCAGTTCTGCCACTTCTGTTCTGGACCAGGGATTGCTTTTTCTGTACGGTTCACTCCCACGTCGTCCATTTCTTTCTTCTCAGTGTAGAATGTTTTTATATTGCCCCCCAAAGCTTGAAATACAAGGTAAATACAGGAATATGGGTTTAAAGTTCTGTTTATGAAAGGGGAAAATATTTCCACATCACAGAATTCGGAGAAAAGGCAATCTGCAATTTGCTGCTGATATAACCCATAGAAATTCTATGGGTTCTTCGTCATTATAAAGTATTCTACAATTACACTGTAACTTTCATCCGAAAGCATTACTGCTAATTTCACAATGCTCTTAAAAGACATGCATTTATAAATATAACCTATTTATTTTACCCAGGACAGCATGATCTAGAGCAAGTTCAGTGCCTTCCTTGGGAGCACGTAGCTAAAAGACAGAATGGCTCTGAAACAAATACCTGACCCCACTGACGTCAAAGGCAAAACTCCTAGTGACTTCAGTGAGGTCAGAGGACTCCACGTTTTTGACAGCAGTGTGGGTTTGCTACTTAGGAGTTACACCTTCTCTTGCCTCCAAACACTCGGTACTATTAATCCATAAGGTAAGTATCCGCTGATGGGTTCTGCCATGGATTCAGAGAAGTCCAGTGTTCAGCCTCTGTAAGAGTGATTTTAGTCAAAATGAATTCCATCCCACCCTCCAGAATGGTTGTCGCTGAGTGGTGGCCTCCACCAGCCTGGGTAGAAAGCAGCATCGTTTACAATGGTGAAGAAAACTATATGTCCAAACCAGAAAATCTGTGGTGAATGACAGGAGGCACTGGTGAATTTCTGTAGTTGTTGTTGGGTTGAAGATGATTAATAACCTTGAACTAAACTAAAAATAATTAACTCCACATTACTCATCCTCGGAGAACAAGGTAATCAAAGGAGACTTTGCAACTGAGCAAAAGCTGTCCTTCAGAAGGAATCTTTCCCCATCTTCCAGCGTTGATTAGTGAACAGCACTATTAGTCATTACACTCAATATAGTTGGTGTCCTTCCTTGATTTTCCTGGGGGAAGAAGAAGCAGTAGGGAGAGCTGAATCACGAGTTTTCCTCATATTTTTCTTAATGAAAAATCATTTGCACTGCTGTTCTGAAACACAGCACCGGGTAATGTCAGCACATTAGAAAGATGACAAAAGTTCCCAAGCACGGATCCACAGACTAAAAGCATAAACTTGCTATTAGGATGTGAAGAGAAGAAAAATGTCCATTGATTCCTCCTGTTTTCAGGGCTTGTATTTTGTTTAAGTTAATGCTTTCTTGTGATCATCCCTTCCTATTTCTATAGACAACACCCAAGAATGTATGATTCGTGGTCATGAAAACTTAGGGATGGTTAACAAGTAACAGCAGTGCAAAACCTCAAATCCTTGTGGTATTCTGTGCTGTGCTACATTAGTCCTAAGCCTAAATGAGCCTGCAGTGAAAGGGAAGCTCATCGTGAAGAAGGAAATAGCTTCTCTGCTCCAGTTAGACAATAGAAAACTGAAAGGTCACAGAGATATGAAAACTCTTCTTATTTTTTAACTAGCAGGAAGTGGGGAAAACGTGAGGGGGCTGTGGGTTTCTTTCTCACGAAGTTTTTATGAAAGGGGCAAAGTGCAGCTGGGTGCCTTCCAATTCCTCAGAGACCTGTGAGCAAAGAAGCATTTGCAGTTGCTTTGACTCACAGTCGTTGAGCGCCACATCCCCAGACTGTTGCTTGCTGCTGACATCCTTGTGTGGCTTCGAGTCCTGGCTAGAAACACAGCAAGTAGTAAATATGTAAATATAACAAATGGGACTGTTGAATTCTTGACTTCCTCAGGACTTAGCTGTTAATGGAACCTGCATAGCACCAGGTGTGTAAGAACTGTTCGTTTCACATTGTCTTACAGTCTCACACAGCCTTCAGGAGAACTACCTAGGGATAAGAACTGTTCTCTCAGGTGGACAGCAGAAGCTGCACCTCTGATGGAGACCTCTAAACAGCATTCAAAAAACGCACTGAAAAGTATGCTACAGGGAAAATTCTGGCTCCAACAGAAGCAGTAATACACAGAGAACAGTAAAGTTCACATAAATACATTTCAAAGAAGCCCCATGATACACTTTTTAATAACCCAGCCTCAGATTCCCTCTCTCTCTACCACATCCTCATGACTCAGTTTCACCTCAGCAGACTCTGCAGCAGTACAGGATGCATCCATCCATCCACCCCATCCCCTCCTGTCCTGTCCACCCCCAGCCAGCCATAACCTGTTGGCTGTCACAGTCATCACGTATGACCCGCGTATGACGCATGCACCAAGGATAGCTTTATTTGCCAGGTGTCTCCCACCACAGCCTCACCTATGTTTCGGTGCAGAATCATAGAATCATTTGAGTTGGAAGGGGCCCTTAAAGGCCATCTAATCCAAATCCCCTGCAATGAACAGGGACAGCTATATCTCAATCAGGTTGCTCAGAGCACTGTCCAGCCTGACCTTGAGCGTCTCCAGGGATGGGGCATCCACCACCTCTCTGGGCAATCTGTTCCAACAGGCAGCTGCAGCCTCCCATGTCAGTGCTTTTCCACATTTTGTGAGCTGTTCGATCTCTTACACATTATGTGGAGAGCAGCAATACTAGAAAAGCTGCAGAGGGAATGTCTGCTGCTCATTTGGGCTCTTGCATCCCTGCTGCACAAGACCTGTTGCAGCCAGGTGAGTGTTTGCCTTAGGTGTTGAACTGTGTTTACTCTTCAGACACCACTGGCCCTGTAAGACAGAAGGATTTGTTCTCCCATAAGGAATGAAAGCCCTCAGAGCCCCCGCTAGCAGCTCTGCAGACCCGAGGGATCAGCACACGGTGGGAGCAGGCAGCCAGCTGCTACCTGATGGCACACGCTTCATCAGGAAAGCACAAAGCCTTCGTGCCACCTTGTGGCTGCTAGATTACAGCTGGCACAGGACGATGCCATCCCTCCTTCTGCTCCAGGCCTGCAGAATAAAAGCACTTTGCCTCCTGCAAGCCATGGGGCCGCCTACCCCTCACTTAATGGCAGGTGCGAGCCCTCTCCCCGGGTACCTCCATCAGCACATTAAGGGATCTGAGTCACCCAGGGGAGCACTTCAAACTGTCGCATCCCCAGATGTGGGCACATTCACAAGCTCCCATCCTGCAGCTCTGCCCAACACCCATGCGGGAAATCGCCTCCCAGATCAGGTACGCAATGTTCCCGGCCAGCTCCATGGCCGGCCACAGTGAGAAAAACATTTTCTTGTTCTGTCCCGGTGCATTATGAAAACCCACAGAAAGCAGCTTTTCGCACCGCAAAACCTTTTAAAAGGATTCTGTCAACACAAAAGCAAACATTGACAGCCGTTGCCTCTAAAAGTACTTGAGGCATCAAACTCTGGAAGACACTTCTTAGTTTTATTTTTTTGGTTTTCCAGACGTGGTCTACTCTCAGGCTTCAGAGAGATATACTCTGTAATTGCATGAGTAAGAAAACATGTCGTGAGTTTCATTCCCTTATCAATTTCAAGGCAATTTGTAAACATATTCTTCACAAAATGGATATTCAAATAGGGCCTTGCCTCAGTACTGATATGAAATTGCCATAGGGAAAAGTTAACAGAGATATCAAGAGGAGTACAATTCCCATTAGCACACAGTGCTCATGGCCCAGGTCACACCGCCATGTGTTCGCATCTTTCTCTGTTATTTTCTTCCCCTTCTCCTTTACCCTTTATCCACAGTTATCACTGTATGTCACTGGCTGATAGGATGCATGAAGCTGATTTCTCCCTGCTTTTCCTCTGCTTTTGAGAATATTAAGAGGCAAGTTGCCATGCACAGAGGAACCTGTCCCTCTCATATACTTCAAGTACACTGGTGTCATTGCCATCTCTGGGAGAACATATGGACATGGCACTGATTTAATCTCTTTCATCTCTCAGCAATTACGTTAGTCATTTTTCTTAGAAGGAGTGGGCACTCTGAGCTCTGTCTCCTTAAACATCTCCCTTGGTTCTCATTCTGATCATCTTATTAATGTAAAGCTTGTATAAATGCTTCCTATAGAGCAATTTCAGCACAGGAATTTGCAAGTCAAAATAGCCAATTAGTCTATAAATTACCAGATTTCCATAGTTTGGAGATGACTTACAGCTCTGGCCACTGCAGCATGCAGTTAAGAATGAAAAATCTAGAGGATATTGGTGCTGGTACTACTGAGGAGTCATGCGCTACAGGGTTTGTTCTGAAAGAAACTGGTTTTACAGCAAGAAGAGCCCACTGGTTTGGAATAGTACCAATGACCAGCTTATTTTGTATTTAAAAAGCTTTTTATGATCATTCAATAGGAAGCATCAAAGATGTTAGTAGCTAAAAATTAGTCACCCTGCACCAAAATATCCTGCTTCCAGAAATAATCATGCAAGTGATAAAACTTGGGTCAGCTGATGCTTTGCAATGAGTTTTTAATCTCTAACAAGAGGGCAATCTACAGTTTGCGTCAATACCTTGGCAGTCGAAGGTAACCAGCCTGCTGGGATAGCTTCTAAAAGCAAAATTTCAGATGTTGACAACCAATTCAATTCATACAGATTTTGGAGCTCAAGTTGACAGTCAACTCTGACACCAGTCAATAACGATTACTTTGCAACACAATACAGTTGGTACACAATACACAATTGGTACACAAAAACAGATCCCAAAGGGATTTTAATGTTTTGACCTGATATCGTAAACTCAAAGGCAATCACTGAAGAGCATCCTCCAAGCTATGTCTTCTTTTTTTTTTCTTTTTTTTTGTTCTGTTTGGCTTGGGTTGGAAGGGACCTCAAGGATCATTGAGTTCCAACCCCTCTTATACAGGCATGGTTGCCAGCCACTAGATAAAGTACTAGATCAGATTGCTCAGGGCCCCATGAAAGCTGGCCTTAAACACCTCCGGGGATGGAGCATCCACAACCTCTCTGGGCAACCTGTCCCAGCACCTCACCACTCTCTCAGTAAACTCCCCCCAACATCCAATCTAAATCTCTCTTCCTTTAGTTTAAAACCATTCCCCCTTGTCCTATCACTACCTACTCATGTAAAAAGTTGATATCCCTCCTGTTTATAAACTCCCTTTAAATACTGGAAGGTCACAATGAGATCTCCCTTCTGCCTTCTGTTTTCCAGGCTGAACAAGCCCAGTTCCTTCAACCTGTCTTCATAGGAGAGGTTCTCCAGCCCTTGGATCATCTTTGTGGCCCTCCTGTGAAACCTCTCCAATAAGACATAGTCATAAAAAACTCAAAATCTGTACTAAAAATATCAACTCCTTTTTCTTTTTCTTCTTAAGGATTAAAATAATGTATCCAAAAAAGAAGTAAAATTCCTTCATCTTAGTGCAATGCAAATCCTGAAGAACTGTACTGGGACTGCAACATACTAACCTTTGAGTAATATAAAGGATCCATATGGAACTTTCTGCATCTGAGGAACATTAACTCTGGATCATGTGGAAAAGTCTAAAATAAGGACATGACTAAGCTGACCTCTTTAATGACTAGAAAAAGAAGCAAAATGGAAAATATCCACCTTCTAGGCCTCACCCTGTGCAGTGACCTGGAAAACAAAGCCTATTGCCACCAGCAATCAAGCTTTCCTATATTATCTTCCCAGGGGGTTGATTGCACTGTCCTAAATGTGGGTGACTGCTTGATGTCCAAAATTCTTTACACTGTAGCTATTTCTCAGAAATCCAAACATAATTAGAAAAGCAGAAATATACATTGATAGCCAGTGTACAGGATGGCATACTGTCACGACAGTTAAGAATTGCCAGTCAAGCTGGATAAAAAAGCAAAGCTACCAGCCTGCCAGCTGTGAAGCTTGTGATTTTCAAGGAACCTTTTACAAAAAATGTAGGAAAATGGCAGGAAATTGGAAAACTGCAGTTACCTCTGTTTCTCCCAAGCAGGCAATTTTTGTTGTTATTTCTAATGCAAAAACCGCACATATTCTCAAAGTACCGTTCACCAGAACTCATTCTCTTCTATTTTTAAGAAGTTCTAGTTTTATCTTGCATACGTGATTTGATCAAAGGATACTTGAAAAGCAAACTTCTGGAACCAGAAAAGCTTTTATGCATTCCAAATAGTTAGGTCATGAGTTTGTTTCATTCACATTTCTCACTTATTTTACTCTAAAATTAGGGATGAACAGAAAATGCTCTTCCAGTATTAGCTTATTGCACTGACAGAGAGTTTCTCAGTGTTCCCCTCGCATTTTTATTCACATTATGATCAAACCACAACATACTGGCTAGTACGGGCAGTGCATTGTTCCAGGCACTGTGCACATCTGCTTGACGCTGCTATCGTCCAAAGACTTCACAATCTGAACAGAGAGGACAGAGATCAATGGGAAACTGTAGGCACAAGAGAGATTGCTGTCCCTGTACGGGGAAAAAAAAATACAGTGAAAATGGTCTCAAATTGGAAGATAAACATGGTATCTCTACTTCTGTCTCTTTTATCACAGAGCCTTGCAGTACCCACCTGGTTTTTGTTTGTTCATTTATTTCTATTTATTTTGATGCATACATAAGGAGATTCGGGGGTTTAATAAGGCTTGCTCTCGATGGTGAATTCCAGCTACAGATGATAGGGAATGTTTTCTGTGAAACGCAAGCCCAAAATCTCCATCCAAATTGGTGCCTGCCGGCCTGCCACAGTATTAATGTGGTGTTGGCTACTTGCAGTGTTCACACTGGAACCAGAGATCAAGCTGTATAGACATTTTTTCCCTTCAACTTCAATAAGTATTTCTGTTGCTTGCGCTTCTGTGGGGAATTCACATTCAGCACTATCACTTCCAATTCCTCAGAGTACTGAGTGCTGTTGATGCTCTATTTCTTACCAGGCAGCAGAGCATAAGGTGATTTTGTCTTTTATCTACCAGCTTGTAAATCCCCCTGGAGGCCTTAAGGAGGTAACAGTATCAATTTATGTAAGAAAGGAGCAGTAAAATTCACATTAAATTTGCTTACATCCTTATTCTTGTAGCGGCAGTGGAGGTCAATTAGCATTAAAGATGACACATACTTATCTGTATTTTACCTTATATGCTAATTGCACACAGTTTTTCATTATAAGGTTTGGAAAAAAATACCTTTCTGTCGCAATATGTTGAACTTTCATCTTAATCATGTGACTTTACTTGGAAACAATTCTCAGGAAAGATAGGTTAATATTTATAAAGTGCTTTAAAGATGAAAGAACGGTATACTTAACACGCTTCATTGCATTCATGGCTTTATTATAAGCTTAAACCTGAAGTGAACATTTCTCCTGTTGAACGGGGGCCTGAACTGAGAAACTTTTAGCAGTAGATGTTTTACTTCACTTGTACCGAGAGCTTCAGCCCTGAAGTGATGAAATCATCCTGAATGCCACGTGGAGATAATGCCATCCAGTAAGCGGCAATTTTCTCATTGGGAAGACGAAGAAAGTAATTTGTGGCCTTTTGCATCTTTAATATGGGACAGAGTTTAGTCATTTTGGACAGAGACAGATTATATCTGTCTGGGTGAGTAACCTGAGGGCAATTCATTAATTAGGGAGAATATGCAGCTGCATACGGGTAAAATTAGGAAGAAAACACATTTGCAGATGCATGAATGACAGCATCAACAATTTCTTCTCAATACTTGCCTTTATGCTGTTATAAATGCTTGATATCACTCCACAATCTGATCATTTATTTTTGGAGATTCCAGAGGTCCCTCACTAAGTACAGGTGGATGAATTCTATTCCAAATTATTTTACCCAGCTCCTCATCATTCATTTCAGAGCTACACCATGTGGTGTTTTGGCCAAGACAAAAATTGCAGTTAATTGACATATGAAGCCAGGTTTGGGAGCCGAATGGTCTTTCTCCTGGGTGGTTGTACCCAGAACACAGGTGGTGGGTGGTGAGCAAAATGAGAGATCAGACTCAGCAGTGAGCAAGATCAGGAAATTAAATAACTTTTATGAGGTTGCAGCATAACTGGTTCTTCCTCTCAATTTGCAAATTTCTGGTGAATGGGAATGTTTACAGAAATCCTATTTAATGAATGCAGACAGAACAATGAAAGTCATTATACAAGTCACCATTTTCCTGTTCTCCTGGTTAAGTGATTGTTTAGAGACTGACGATTGAGTTTGAAATCAGCTGTTTTTAAACACAACAGGAGAGAAGGAAGAGTTGACAGTGCAATACACTCTCCTTCAAAAGATTTTTCTCTGTATACTGTGCTTCAGAAATCAGAAATATATTTTCCTTTTGCAGCTAATTTCGTTAGTGACATGTGTAGAAGATACTGAGAGAGGGAAAAAGAAAGCAACTCAGCAAGCAGATTTCTCTGTTCAACATGAGAACTGAGCATGTCAGTGTTTTACTTCACTCTCATTTATAAATGAAGAGCTCCCGGTTTTCGCTTTTAGGCAATCTGAAATCTGCTCTAGGGTTCTAAAACATTAACAAGGAAAAGAAGTTAATAAGCTGGATTTTCTTCTTATATTTCATACTTTGAATGTTCAGCCAAGGTGTATTAACTAAAAAGTTCATACAAAGTCCTTACATATCAGATGCAGCAGCGGTGGCAATTTTCTGCGTAGGCACAGAGAGGAGAGAAGCTTGGTGCTGTTGCACTGTGCTTCCCCAGAGGGACCAGGAGGTTCTCTGGTTTGGATGCTTTGATCCCTCATTGTCTCAACTTTCACTCCCTGTTCCTCCCAAACAACAAATGTTCTGGAAGGAAGATGTTTCTCTTTTCTTTGCAGGAGAGTTGGACTCGGTGATATTTAATGGTCCCTTCCAACTCAAACAATTCTGTGATTCCATGAGTCTAAGATGAAGACAAACAGAGTAGGTCATGCTCTTGGTGCACTTAATCCATTAATTAGCCAGGTTTGTCAGACTAAACTACTGATGGTGAGTTCCAGACTATGGATAAGATTATTTAATTTTTATTGTAAGTGAATCTACGCTTTCTGTTTTTAATCCCATAGCTAGTGCTTTCAGCATCTCATGAAAGAGCAGCATGGAGAAATCTCCATTACTGGTGTACATACAGCCTTCTACAATTAGGATGGAAAAAACATCCTTGGTAGACAAGTTCGGGATTCTGAAGCTGTAGGTATACTGGTTTTTGACATACTAATACAAGCTGAGTTACAGAGAATTTGATAAAGTACTGGAAAGCATGTTAAATAGAATTCATTGCTGAATTTTTGGGGGGGCTTTTTTATTATTTCTTTTAAAAACAATGTCTTTAGTGTGACAGATAAAGATTGCCCTGGATGCCAGGAAAAGTTTAAATATGAAACAAAGACCTGACATTCTTAATAGCAAAGTTAATTCCTTGGCTTCTGTAGGTCATCCTTCCTCTGAGATCGGTAAAGAGGAAGAGGTAGGAAGTTACAGTTGTTAACTACTGCAAGAATCATGGACTCGTGGTGGGATGGCTCACCAAATGAATTCCAGCTTTATGCTTCTTTGTACCTCTTCCTAAATTTTCATCCTAGATTTTCATTTCCTGTACTTTCCCAAACAAGACGAACACTGAGACAAACAAGGCAATAATACTGAGAAGAAACTACAATAGAAAGGGCAGTTGTTTTAGAGGTCAGGTTGAAGCAGGTGTGTTGCAGTCTTGGAGTTTACACAATAGATTCCCTTGCCATGTCTATTAATTATTGTGTGAGAAATCCGTCAGATGAAATACAGACTTAGACTCTCAGAGCTGTAGGTGATACCCATGCATGGGACAACATATTTGCATGTAATCAAGAACTTATTTTGAATGTGTTTAAGTTAACATTGTATATTATCTTTCATCCAGGACTACACATTGTAATTTGGGAGCCTAATGTCAGAGAAAAAGTGTGTATGAACAGACAGTGGGTAGCAATACCCACTTCTAACTTAGGCATCATAAAAGGTATTCAAGTTTTTGAGGACCCGGCATCAGGTGTTGGGTTTGCTTGAAAATCTGATACAATGTACTGCAAAGGCGAGTTTCTAAGGTCTTGGAAATCATTATCTTCTTGTAGGTGGGAACTGAATCCTTTTGATAATCACACTCTTAATAACTCGCTGGAAACCAATTTGTTCAACGACCTAAAGAAAAAGCAGCATGTAGAAAAGATAAATCATTACTCATTATTATAGCAATAATTTGATATGGGCATGCACAGAAAGCCTCTGGGACTCTCTTAAGCATCTGAACTGCCAGAAGTTAGTATTATTCTAAATCTAACTGTTTTATATTAATTAAACAGTAAAACCCTATAAAATATTGCAGCACCATCAGGTAATATAAGAATGAAAGTAACATATAAAATTGTAAGGAATCATGAAATAGAAGTGCCTAAAAGGAAATCAGAAACTATGAGGGAATGAATTCTTCATGTGTCTAACAAGAAAAGGCACAAGAGAATTACTTATGCAAATTGTGTACATACTTATGGGAAAACAGATGCTTACAAACTTTAAGACTGAAAACCATGTACAGAATCTTTCAGATACCATAGTTACTTTCATACAGTTTGGACAGACCACAAGTTAGCAATTTTGAACGTACCAGAGTGATAAATAAAATCCTTGGCAGAAAGTGAAACTGTGATAGCTTAGGAGAGGAATTCCTTGAGGAAATCTGAGAGGCAGAACAGATGTTCCACTCTTTAGACAAAATGTGTTCAGCAAACACGTGTATCCACTGTAGTCTAATTGTAGATCAGTCCATCCTCCATTTTCACGAGGTGAAGAAGATGCTTGTTTACTGATGGAAGAGTTTTAACGGCTGCTTCTTTTTCAATAAATATTTCATTATATAACTACAAAGAGGGATAAATGAAACCTCCAAACACAAGCTAATAGGTCCAAAGCTTAATGGTTCTTTACAAAGCAAAGGACATACGACAGTTCTTTCCCACATTTGCTTAGAAATGATTAAGTACCACAGTTCCAGGAAAAAAAAAAAAAATCTTATTCCGGTAAATTGCTTTTGTGATATCAGAAAAAAAAAAGTCTTCTTTGCAGACATATAATAGTCTCCAAAGGCAAGATATTTGTTTTCAAGTAAATGTGAACAACATGCTTGGAGTTTAGACAATTCCCGGTTCATTTTGATTAAGAAAGGCAGAGATGAGAGCAACACATTAGTAATTATCAGCTGACAGTACACAGTGCCTCGCCCTGATTTGCAACTTTTTGGAAATTTCAGTACCAAGTTTTTGGAAGTGCTCTGCTTTCATCCATGGAGCTATATCACTGCAGTCACAACGACTTTCATCTGCCCATTTTAATAGCAAAAGAAGGACTGTGATTCAGACCCACACCAGAGGGCAGAAGGAACCATGGCTCTGGTTTTGGCAGTTCTGATCCACGTCTTTAAATTTTTGTTCTTTCACACCAGAAGGGAAAATTCTGATGTTTGAATTTCACTTCTTCAGCATCGTTTACCAAATATCAAACCAAGTAAGTTATGAGTTGACAGAATCTCACTTTGTTTGGCCAAAGAAACAGGTAATTCACCGTGTTTGGTCTGAAAATATCCTGGAACAGAAAACTTCTTTTTTCTTTCTTGTGGTTTGTCCCAAAGATACTGAAAAACCTTGAAAGAAGTCTGGTACAACCAAAAAAAACATCCAGGCAATGGAGAGACATTTGATGAGCTTACTCCTTGCCATTCAAAGACCATTCAACCTTAATTTCAGCAGTTTTTCATGAAAAGACATGAGGAAAAGGCAGTGTCTGAGATAGCACTGACAGTTTTCAAACAAAGATGTGTCACGCTTTTAGGTGTGCTTGTGACATATGCTGTCAATCCATTTCCAATTGCTGCTTTGGCTTTTCACACTACTGAAAGCTGACTTTCCTCAGATAAAATATGGCTATAATTATATTCTACCAGCATGACGTCTTTCACCTTTCCATATCTTGTGACCCATATAATTTAGCCATCCTAATGATCTTCAAGGTTGGACTGACTCATTGATAACTCTGCACCAAAAGGGGCAGTGTTTCCTCTCTTGGTAAAACTGAGCCCTCCATCTCATAAAAACAAAGGTAAAAATGTGTTATTTGTGGCATTCATGTCCAAGGATCATATCAGTCTTAAGAACCTCAGGGCAAGCCTATTTCATTCACCATCTTTTAGCACCAGAAGCACAACCAGCTGAGAACGCTGTAGAGGTGGGAAAGCTTGATGTCTCCCAGCCCTGAGGCACTGCCATTACTGCCTATCCCTGCCCCAGGTTCCTTTTCAGCCCCTGGGGCTCCCCTCAACCTGCACAGGTCGCAGGCCCTTGTGACAGCCATGGGGCTACTATGCCCTGCCCCAGCAAGGCCACAGCAGAACCGGCTGCCAAGGATTAGCAAAGAGAGATATGCAGAGGACTTTCTAACTGGGAAAATGACGAGTCTATGGTCAAGACGCAGAGAAATGCTGAGGGATCTTCTTCTGAGGCATTTAGGAATCATTTGACAAACATCTTTGCCGCTGGCTGAGATACACTTGATGTCTTTCACCAAAAAATTAGATTAGATGATTTATTGAGGTTCTTAGAACATTTGACTTCAATAACTTCTATTTCTATTACTGCTAAGAGCAAGGTATTTTTTTTGCACTGTAGAGTTATGAATGATATCCATATTTCTTCCGTAGTATCAAAACACATATGTATTCTTCAGCATGACTCCCGGTAGCAGTCCAAAACAAACAAAAAAGAGGAACAAAAACATGTTTTGTTTTTCCCACTCCCAAAAGAATGATTGTCTTTGATACTTTTGCATTATAACAAAATCGTGAAAAACAGAAAATCTTGCTGATTCTTGCCTGCAAAAAAGGAAAAACAAAATAAAATCCAGAGTGATAGGCTGAATTTTTCATCCATTTAAGAGAAAAATAAAAGGGAGAAGAAATCATCTCTTCTGAATGTGCTAATCCCAGTGGCATTGTAATAGCTGAAAAATATCTTCTTCAAGTTCTCTATGCAAATAATCTTTATCCACTTTTAGATAATGACATTTGGGTAGAGAAGAATAGATTTCCTGTGGGAATGCTTTTATGTCACATGCGATATTTGGTTCCTGAAAACAGCAATTGATCAGTGGGGGTCAAATCTACTTAAACCATGTTTAATATTACCAGAAGTTAGTCCTTCAATAGTCTATTTTTCAGACAAAATATCAGTAATTAACTTGGTTCTTTTCTGTACCCGTATAATGCGTAGGATATCCAGACTGAAGTTCCTGGGAGTACAGGGCCTCGGTGTTGTAAAAAGCAGAGATGGGGATATAGTATAAAATGCTGTACTGTCTCCGAGCAGTGTTCCATTAAACCTGCTTGCCTACCTCTACCAGCAGGTGCTAGCAGAAGCTTGGGAAAGAATGCCAGAACATGGCACATCTATATTGATGCTTTCTCCTCACATACTTATAGATTCTGGGTGTCTGTGTCTTAAGGAATTATTGAGATATTAAGTGTATCCTTATTCTGATGTTCTGTCCTTGTTTGACTTTTCCCTGTGAATGTGTCTAATTGCATTTTGAACAGGTTTATACCTTTGACTTCCATTAGATATGTGAAACAAGTTCCACAGCTTAATTAGGAGTTGTGCCTAATCAAGTGTCTATCCTAGTCTGGTCTATGAGCTTTTTTTTTTTTTACCTCTTCATCTCATTTCAAAGGGATCTTTAGTGTGACTGGAATTTCAAAGTTCAACACTTTTCTCAAACCAGAACGGCTGCCTGTTCCACCCCCTTGCTGTGATGTTCTGGTACATGGGGCAATACATAACTGCCCTCTGTGGATGACAACTAAATTTTTCATCTGCATATTATTAGCATTATTGACTTATCATTCAGATATAACCACAGTCCACAGTGCAACTTGGAGACTGAGTAACGCAAAAGCTGGTGCCAAAACTTCCTGCAGATGCCCGAAGGCAAATATGCTCAGAATCAATTGCCAAGCAGATTTAACTTAAACTACAGTGTTGTTACCAAGGAGGATGGGAAATAACAGAGCAGACAGTGTCCAAGCCTTCCACACTGATCTTGGCTACACTCCCCTTACAGGCAAGAGGAAGAGATGAGCTAGTTGTCTGATCAGGCTTAATATTCTCACCATTCCTGTTCAGAAGCAAAGTTCAGTCAGTATTGTAGCTTGTAATATTTACATATAAATATTTACAAAATATTAATTTACATGTTAATTGCTACCATGAGAAAGAAGGGCATCGTTATCCCACTTAATTACTCTGTGATATTTGCCTTAAATACTCAACTTACATCCATATATCTGTGTAGCACAGAAACTGAGTGGCCCGACATAGCTTAGTGGAGACAGCAGCAGCATAGAAAATTGAAGCAAAATGTCCTAAATTCAAAAACGTATCCATACTACAGATTTTTGAACCAGTGTAGCAACATAGCTATAAACCTACATTCTTGCCTAGACTGAAGCCAGGCTTGCCCTGTGGCAATCAACTGCAGTATGAATACTTAAATTGCACTGGTTATAATACTATTTTACATGGAGCGCTGTGTTTCTCTGTTCATTTTGCTGATGCTAAGAACTGAATTTTTTAAAATGAAACATTGTTTTTGCAAATGGAATATGGATTTTATGCATTTTTTGCTCTACTCATAGTGTTTCCTGTAGAAGATTAAGGGACAATTTCACTGCTACAGAGACTATTTCACGTAACAAAGAAAATTACATACTGAAAAATTATACACATACTACACAAACAAAGTCAGGAAAAGGAAGGAAAGAAAGCAGTTTGTACTGTCAGGGTCTGCCATTTTAATGTTCCTCCTGTGCTCAGTTCTGAACTATCAGCAACAGCAATGGTACAGAGCTACTCCTCAGTTTTTACAATAGAACAACATATTGTGCTTGCTTTATGCTGACGAGCATGGCATTTTTGAGGCAGGCATTTTTGAGACACAGGAATTCTCTTCTCACAGTTTATAAGGAATCCTTGGAAGACTCAGTGTTGATGTGGATCTGTCTGATTGGGTAGATAAGGATGAGGGCAGAAAATGCCTTCCTGATGTATTAGGCCATCCATTTTGATGGTTAGAAGGAAAATCATAGCCAACAGCCACGTGGGATGAAGGTAAAGAAAAGCCTTCAGGCCTTGGTTCATTCTCTGCTGGAGCTCGTATCCCAGTGAACATTGCAGAAGAACCAAATATTCATTTGTAAGGGCTTTTCTATTACATCAGTCATTCCCAACTGCTTCAGCAAACAATAGAGGCAAATACAGTACAGTTTTAAATCATCAGATTTATCCAGCACAGCATGCTCCAAGGATGGATCCATCCACGTTTGTGTCATTTCCCCAGCCTCACTCCAACAGGAGGCCTCGCCAGAGATGCACTGGCTTCCACATGAGTATTTTGCATTCAGCTGCAGAAGGGCTGCTCTCTTTTGCTCTTTAGAGCCAGTGTGTCACAGCTGTATACAGCTGGGCCAAGAATTAATTGTTTCAGTTTTGAAGGAAGGGGACAAAATTTAGCTCTAGAAGACCAGTGAGAGCTAGTTAATAGAGCTTGCTGGGGAAACAGTGTTGGAATAGAGAATTCACTTTCACTACCATTGACACATTTTCAAAATGGCATAACTTTCTCAGTAATTTCCTTCAACAAAGGGGAACAGAAAGAGAAGTTGACACGTGGAAATATTCTTACACATACTTCTTTTTTTTGTTTGTTTGTTTTCAAATGGACTTTTATTTAATTTTATAATTTACTATAAAATCTAAAATGGCCACATTTCAAAATGAAATATTCAGGTCGACCTGACACTAATCCATTATGAAATACCGTTCTGCATAGAATTTGTGAAATTTCTACTGCTGCCGTTGCTAATGAGAACAAGTGTCCATTCCTTTGCCAGATGGAATTTCCATCTTTTGCAAGGCTCTGTTAATCAACTGTGACTTTAAGGGGTCTGGAAGGCCATGATTTTTCTCATTGCACACTTGCAAGAATCAGATTATCAAATGGATAATAGCAGCCTGGGGGCAAATGGTTGCTATAAGGTCTCATTACCAAAATGCTTGGCCCAAGATAACTCCTACTGAATGGTTTCTGTAGTCAGCTAATACGCTGTTACTCATCTAGGATTTACCTTTTGCTACTTGTTTTGTTCCCAAGGCACCTAGCATGGACACTCATTATTTCTCTGATCTCTCACAAGGTTTTTAATAGCATAATAAGTGATAAGTTTAAAATTGCACCCATCCTCATATTACTGTTGCAATGATTCCCATCATCCTGCCACAATCCACTTATTTTTCTCATTTATTTTTGTCTCCTAGCTGATAGTCTCTTTGAAACAAGTACTTTCATTTTCTGTGTGTATCTCAGTGGCACCTGCCAAGTGAAAGGCCAGGCTAGCTGAGAAATGCTATTATATAATTTTGTAATAATTTTAATTGTAATCAGAGACAGATACTTATAACTAATCATAAAAATGCTTAAAACGGCCCTGTCTTTATGTTTCCCTGTGTGTTCATACCTTCTTTCTTGCTTTTTCTTTTTTTTTAATCTACTTACTATATATATATATATATCTGTTTTTAAATGGGCTTTCTCAGTAGCCTACTGTATCTGATACTAGCACTGCAAAAATAGTTGTTCATGAGATGCAGGAGAATTGGCTGAGTGGTGTCCATCTTCAGGAGAGAAGTGTTACATGAAAAACCACACAGTATTGAAGTGAAATATGAATGCACGCTTGCTCATTGTGCTTCAAACACTGCATGCTCTGCAGCACACTGTGTCTGTACCCCATGCTGAAGGGAGAATGCAACACAGCATGAGCAAGGCATCACCTTGTCTGGGAAGCATCCGAGTAGAGGTCCTCCCTACACAGGAGACTGACAATGTCCCATTGCTGCCCCCACAGCCTCAAAGCTCCTTCCTGGCCCAATGCAGGCAGTCTGCCCCAGTTCATAAATATATTTCAGATAGATGGATGGCTTTTATTTCACTTATTCCATAGCGGTAATAATAAAATGAAATGCTTGGGAAGCAGTGGCAGGCTGACTCCTTCATAGAATCATAGAATGAGAAAATCATTAAGGTTGGAAAAAAACACTAAGTTCATCAAGTCCAACCGTCAACCCATCATCAACACTTCCACTAACCCATGTCACACAGTGCCACATCCACACATTTCTTGAACACGTCCAGGGACCGTGACTGCACTGCCTCCCTGGACAGTCTGTGCCAATGCCTCACCGCTCTTTCAAAGATTAAATTTTTCCTAATATTCAACCTGAACCTCCCTTGGCACAACTGGAGGTCATTCCCTCTTGTTCTACTGCTAACTACACAGGAAAAGAGGCCAACCTCCACTCCGCTACAATCTCTTATCAGGGAGTTGCAGAGAGCAATAAGGTCTCCCCTGAGCCTCCTCTTTTCCAGACTGAACACTCCCAGTTCCCTCAAACACATCCCATAAGATCTGTGCTCCAGACCCATTACCAGCTTCATTGCCTTTCTCTTTGTTGCTCTTCTCTAGACACACTCCAGGACCTCAATGTCTTTCTTGTAGAGAGGAGCCCAAAAATGAACACAGCACTCAAGGGGCGGCCTCACCAGTGCCAAGTACACAGGGACAATTGCCTCCCTGTTCCTGTTGACTGCACAATTTTTTATACAAGCCAAGATGCCATTGGCCTTTTTGGCTATCTGGGCACACTGCTGGCTCATGTTCAGCCAAGTGTCAACCAACATCCCCAGATCCTTTTCCTCCAAGCAGTTTTTCAGTCACTCTGCCCCAGTCCTGTAGCATTGCCTGTGGTTATTGTGGCTAAAGTGCAGGATCCAACACTTGGTCTTGTTGAGCTTCATCCCCTTGGACTCAGCCCAGCTATCCAGCCTGTCCAGATCCCTCCCTAGGGCATTCCTACCCCTAGGAAGATGGACACTTCCCCTGAACTTGGTGTCATCTGCAAACTTACTGAGTGTGCACACAATCCTCTTGTCCAGGTCATCAATAAAGATATTAAACAGGATCGGCCCCAAGACCAACCCCTGGGGAACACCACTCGTGATCAGTTGCCAGCTGGATTTGACTTCATTCACCAGCCTCCACAGACCTCACAGGAGAAAGACTTTATTCCTCACACAAGCTGATCTCTGTGTGCTCTGTGATTTTGCTTTTTGACCACCAGATGTCTCATGAAAACCATGAAAACAGCAAATGACTGCATTCTGGGGAGGTGGACGCATTGCACAGCACAGGGTCCTGGCACCAAGGCTCAGCTCCTCTTACACCTGCCTAGTAAAAATAACTGATTCACCCCGTGCAAAAGAATAACTTGCACAGAAACAAGAATTTCCTTGAACCACAACATTTTGAAGACTGACAGAAATGTCAAGAGCAGGCCTGAGTAAGTTTGTGAGAACACACTGAGCATTTAGCTCTCCTTTTATCAGTTATTTTTTCTCCAGTCCTATACTTGCCATTGTCTGTGCCCATGGTGGCTGGGTGCTGAATGCAGTCTGCTCTCATTGCTTGCTTTCGCGTACAACCAGGCCCTCAGCATGTAGCCTGTGTTTCAGCTAATGCGTTTCTTCATCCGTGTGCTAATGCTGCATTAAAGAGCAGGCTTGCCCTTGGTCTGCTTTGTTTCTAGCATAGTTTCTCCTTTCAGAAAAGTAATTGACTGTAACTTGTAACTGAATTGCCCACTTTGACATTAGAGCTAGTCAGCATGCATGAGAATACTTGTTTCTTCAACTTTCCATCTAAAAAATCTTGTATTCAATAATTCAGTGCATTTTAGTTTAAAAAATGAATACCTTCAATTTACTGGTAGTTTTGCAGCTCGATGATTGGGGGATTTTTTTAAAGTAACTGGACAAATCTTCAGAAATCTTCTGATAACACATTTATTTTTGTCCTCATCAATTAGCTTACCCTGGAAGAAACTGGAATTGAAACGAGTTTTTAAAATGGGAAGTGTCTGTTTTATTAAAAGATGCGCTCTTTTAAGTGCATTGTCCAATTGATATTTATAATTTAGAATTGCAGCTTGTAAAGCAAAGAGGCATGCAAAAAAAAAGTAATGCCAATTAGTAATGCCAATCAAATCCTACATACTGCCAGGAGAAATCATAGGGCTGAAGGAAACCAGAGTGGGAGGCAGGGGAAAACCCTGATCCCTGCACTACCAGCACCATACCAGATTAACTGAACTGCAGAGATTTCTGAAATTTCCTCCTAAAACCAGTGTCAAGGCTGTTACCACGGTGCTTCCCCAGCCAGAAAGCTCGGAGAAGGAGCCCTGAAAAATGAGCAGCTGATAGGAGTGGTGTCCTGACATGTGAATCCCAAGGCTGTGCTTAGCTGGAGCCACTGCAGAGAGAGGAGTTGAACTTGTTGCTCTTCCTTCACAAGCCCCATCCTCCGGTACGTCTCAGAGCACATATCTCAGCAATAGGCTTCTTCTGACTCTTAAATTAAAGGTGCCAAAGGGCCCTTTGTCTTTTATGTGTCTGTCTGCTATTTAGCTCTGTAAGATAATCACATCATGGACAGGTAATAATATATATGAAGGCAAAAGTGCCGCTTGCAATGAAGAGGAGAAGGGTGTAACTTCAGGAAGGTACTTTCCAGGTTACACTTCTTGTTATGAAAAGGTACATTCTTTTCAACAGTGTTTCCCCATCCTCAGCAGTTCCTCTGGGGTCGGTGTGACAGCTGTGTAGGCTGTGTGATCAGCTGCTGCTGAACAGAAGGGGTCACCCAGCAAACACAAGGGAAAAAAACTAGTGGCTGCTGAAAAAAGGTACACAAGAAGGCTGAGTGAAACCACGGGGCATTCTGCAGTGTAATACACAAACGGATTTGTGGTTTTCAAGTGAAACTGAATATATACCTCCAAAGTGTACTACTAAGTATTATCATATAAGAAAATCGCTCAAGGCATTTTTGTGGAATTCTATTCTTGAAATGTTGATTAAACAATTTGGAAGGGCCTCTTAAGTTTTCTATAAATACCAAACCAAGTCAGCAAAATATTGTATTAGTGCATGGATGACTGCATTCCTCTATGCAACATGCATTATGCAATTTATTATTTATGTGTGATACTTATCCATCATGAATCATTGTTAAAAGGAAATGTAACTCAGAACGCTTAGAAAGATGGGTGAATGCATTTCAATTTCCCATTAACTGTGGAAAATATATAAATAAATCGGTAAGTCCTACTGTCTGAGTTCTATGATGGTAACTACTGGAGCTAGTCAGAACTCAATTGACTGATAACCACAGCCTGCTAAAACTGGCTGCTGAAGTGTTCCAAGTATCTGAAATCTTCCCATAGTGATGCCTTAATTTCTGTTTTCTGAGAGCCCATACATTAAATGTATGCATCTGTGTGTGTGTATATATACACAGATATATGTATATGTGTGTGCATCTTTCCTATGCAGGATCCTGAAAATGCTTGTTGGTGTTTGATCTCCACAAACACTTTTAAACAAGCATAAGTGGAGCACAAGTCTTATGAGGAGTGGTTGAGGGAACTGGGATTCACTGTGGAGAAGAGGAGACTCAGGGGAGCCTTTACCACTCTCTATGACTCCCTGAAAGGAGGTTGTGGTGAGGTGGGGGTCAGTCTCTTCTCCTGTGTAACTACCAATAGGATGAGAGGGAATGGCCTCAAGTTGTGCCAGGGGAGGTTCAGGTTGGATATTAGGAAAAAATTATTTGAAAGAGTGGTGAGGCACTGGAACAGGCTGCCCAGGGTGGAGTCATCATCTCTGGAGGTGTTCAAGAACCATGTAGATATGGTATTGAAGAACATGGGTTAGTGGTCATGGTGGTGATGGGCTGATGGTTGAACTAGATGATCCTAATGGTCTTTTCCAAACTTACTAAGTGCATTTTTTACCCTACTAGTCTTAGCCAGCTTACTAGAAATCTGGATAAAATCTTAGAACACAAGTATTATTTATCAGTGGAGTCACAAACTATGCTCACTCAAAGCATAGCTTTAAACTCACCAAAATTGGCCTTGTCCAATCTGATCTCCTCCCTCCAGCCCCCCCAAAAAAATAGCTGAACTCCCATGAGGAGATGCCTGCCTTGTTAGAGCTGATACAGAACTAAACTAAACACTAAACTAAACAAAATGATCTTCAACAAGTCTAATACTCCTTTTAGCTTAGCATCTAAATTTATCAGATTCATCAAGAAAACAAACTCTTTTGCTACGAACATAGAAAGAAGTTAAGCCCTGCTGTATTTAATCTAAAACATAAATGTGGAACTATGCATGAACCATTCCTTTGCTTGAAATCAGCTGCTGCACTTAACCTGAAGTAAACTGAGTGCTTTAGCTCTCAGTCGACTAGTCCTTACACTTAATCATCATCCCCTGAATGAGCCATAAATTATTTGCTAGCACTGATCATGTTTTCCTGTATGTCTTGTAGAATTCAGCAGTAAGCTGAACCGTTCAGTTCCTGTTTCTCTGGAATCCAATCTAATTTCAAACCCTTGATACAAGCCTAATTTTGTTCTATCAAGCTTTTGCTAATGTGAAAATAAATTCAACCTACTCTCGTTTCATTCCTCGCCAAAGCCCTAGAGGTCTTGGAAGATCCTAGATTTTCCTGAATTCTTCAGATTCCCATGAACTGAACTCTAATATTAACCCTAATCCAAGCACAGGGCTTATGTATATCCCACCGATTCATCCCAACATGAGCTGCTGGAAACAGTGGGATGCTTTTTTTCCCCCTGCCAGTATCAGTTCACATCCTCACCCTGTGTGCCCCTTGGATCCAGGAATCATCTGACTCTCCAGCTCTCCTGAGCTCTGGGTTACATCCATACTCCTACCCTAGCTTTAATCATAGCTCAGAGTTTAATCTGCAGTTGTGACTAGCACCTTCATCTTCTGTTACCTTTCTAGATTAACCCTTTCTACCTGAACCTCTAGCTGCAACTCCAGCCTTCACTGCAAGGACCCACATCCTATGCTATTCTGATTTTCATGCCTCCTTTTTCTGAACCCAGTTCTTTATCCCAAACCTAACACTAGCCTCAGAATTTAGCCTTCTCTGTTCTGCTACCACCTTTCATAGTGTCATCCTCCACCAATTGTCCCATTTCTGTGAAAGCAAGTAATGCATAGATTTACTAAGGCCCTGCAGCATCTATGAGAAATGCTGGAGTTACTGTGGGAGAGCATTTAGAAGAATAGAGACGGTAATACGGAGCCCATGATGCAGCTGGGATTACAATTAGGGCTAAAATTTCTAGCGGTGCAGGGATGAATGAGTCACATTCACTCCTAGTCCCTGAAAGGGACCATGTTAAGTAGGGCTGAGAGACTCACATAAGATCTGGGAAAGCTATCTCTAGATGAGAATTATTAATATTCAAGTTAGGGCTTCAGAAGAAAAGAGCTGAAAGTTAGATCTGTTGACTGTTGTGTACTGCAAAGCCCAGTGCTGAGCACTGAATGACTCATGGTTAACTGGAGCACAAGTGGGGATCCAAAATTAATGTTAAAGTGGGATTGGTAAGATTCAAGTAAAAGGGAAAGTCTGGGTTCCTTTATGGATTTTCAAAGGCCAGAAGGTTTATGAGGAAGAGTGCCACAGGCACAGTGGGTCTGTTTATGATGAGTGGTGAGAAATGCAAGCCATTGCTCTGTAGCTATTCTAGAACTCAGATTGTGTGTTCTGAGTGGAAAAGATTAAACATTTTTGCTTTCTGCATTTCCCAAGCTCAGTGCATCTTAAAGCCAACTTCTGATTAAAGCTAATTTAGAAAGTGCATTAGGTTTAGAGTATGTGATGAGTGTGGGCCTGGAATGGGGGACTGTATTGAATAAATGCTCAGGATTATCAAGTGGAGGGATCAATACTAGGAGTTGAACATGGTTTTTCATTATTTATTAGCCACAAAGGAGATGTCTTAAGTAGCTGAATCTTGGATTTCAGCAATGTTTATTTTAAATGAGACTGGACACGCTCCTTTCCCCAAAGGAAAAACCAGCTGAACTCATGCAGAGACATGAGGCATAGCCACAGTGGTGAGCTCTAGGTATGAGAGCTTGGAAGAAGCCTGGGCTGCAGAGGACTGGGAACATGCCAGGATCTCAGCAGGGAAGTAACCTCTGTGGCAGGCACCCAGGAAAAGCAGCAGGCTGGTTCAGGCTCTGGGCAGGGCCATGTGGGATCGGAGCCAAAGCACTTGTTGTGATGTAATTAGCTTGAAAGAGGGATGCAGCTGCATAAACTTCACATCTACACTCATCCTGGAGAGGGAGAAAACTCACGTGACTGGGAGCCCTGCTGCTTTTGAAGACACAAAGCAATCCACCTTGAGATCCAGGAGGCAGCCTTCCCATGCAGGAGGGCCCTTGCTCCTCTTTTTGCCCATCTGCCTGCACACTCTTTCATGCCCTGTGGAAAGACATAACCAAATGGTAATGTCAAAAGTCATGAGAACACTGGGCCTGTTTCTTTGCTTTGTGACAGCTCAGGTTGAACGGAACTGGCCAGGGTACAACACCTACAGCAATAACTGCCTATCCTGGGCACACAGAAGGATAGCATGTAGGGCAAGGGCAGACAGCTGGGAGGCATAAAAATGGTGTAAACTCCCATATTGCTGACAGCAGAAATGGATACTGAGGATGAGGGAGGGCTCTTTAAGGTACAGAGAAAAGCATGACAGAACCAAGGAAAAATAAGAATTTTTAATAATATAATGGTTGTGGAGGATTTCAGAAAGGCAAGCAACTCCATCATGGGCAAGGCAATTGAATATCTGCCCACAACTCCCTAAATGTGACTTGCAGACTGGCATCTTGAAGTCTACCACCCGGCCCGGCCGTGTGCAGAGGTCTGTAGAACAAGTCCAGGCATAAAGAGACAAACCAGCTCACCTCACTACATTCTGCATAGAGCAGAGGGTCACACTGCTGTATAACAGCTCTCTTTTATATACTTATATATATATACATAAACTAACTATTGGCAGAGACTAAGACAAATTTTTCCAGATATCTAATTGGCACTACAGCAGGCTCTGTGTTAATTCTGTGCTCTGTGAAAGACTAGCCTTACTGTGTTTCATTGGAAATGGCATTAAGGGGAGCATAATTCATTTGGATACTTATTCAGTTAAAATTATACCATTTTTTCACTATTCTTTATTTAACATTTACTTGCAGAAAGTGATATTTTCACAAATACTTGGTTATTTTATTGGTATTTTTTCCCTTATTTTTAGTGACTGTCTCTGCTTATGGAGGACATGAAGGATTATTTCAAAAATATATACCTTTATTTCCTTCATTTTATGTTATGGAGAAGATCCCTGTTTTCACACTAACAGTGAAAAAAAAAAAATAAAAAGAGAGTGTTTGGGATTCTTTGGCAGGAAAATGCATCATAGAATCATTAAGTTTGGAAAAGCCACTAAGGTCATCTAGTCCAACCATAACCCCACTCCCACCTTGTCCACTAACCCATGTCCCTCAGTGTCACATCTACACAGTCCTTGAATACCTCCAGGGGCGATGACTCTACCACCGCCTTGGGCAGCCTGTGCCAGTGCCTCACCGCTCTTTCAAAGATTAAATTTTCCCTAATATCCAACCTGAACCTGCCCTGGCACAGCTTGAGGCCATTCCCTCTTGTTCTACCACTAGCAGCTACACAGGACAAGAGGCCAACCTCCACCTCACCACAACCTCCTTTCAGGAAGTTGTAGAGATCAATAAGGTCTCTTCTGAGCCTCCTCTTTTCCAGACTGAACAATCCCAGTTCCCTCAGCCACTCCCCCTAAGACTCACATTCCACTTTAAAAAATCTTAAGCAAGGGCAATATTGAGTAAAGCTCTCTCTGATTCCCTATACTGCAGGGTGGAAGACGGACATGCCAAAACACTTGCTTCACAAGTTGAAGGAGTTCTTGCCACTGCACCTCAGAGACAAGTGTATAAATGCATTCACAAATTTAAATGCACTCACTTCAAGTGCTAGTAGGAGTCATAAAAAGAAAGACATGTTGAGATTTACAAGTATTCAAAGTTGAACCTTTAATGTACAGCCTAACCTAGACTCTTCACAAGCATAAGTGCATGCAAGAACTTTACTTCCATTATAGCATATTAGAGGACAGATTATTTGTGGATTCTTACATACAGATAATGAACATAAACTAGTTTTCATGTCCATGCTAAGGAATTACTGTCCTTAGACTTAGTTGCAAATGTAACATTCCTATGCATATCACCATACCAACTCTGCTTTTCTTGAAGAATATATTATATTAGGAATCCCACCAAAAGTGAAGAGCACAAAAGTCTCCCACAGTGCCTTTGAAGCCCTTCCCCATAGGAGTTTGTCTTCAAAGGCTGACGGAGCTCCAACATTCCTACACTGCAGCTTTGTTTTTGAAGTTCTCCAGGGAGCTTTGCTGCTGTGTGGCCTCAGGACACTTCTGCTATTTGTTTTTATTTCTCCTGTTCAGAAAAAAATAAACCCATGAAACCCAAATAATCCACTTATTGGGTACCACAAGAGGGTGCAGTTGCATTTTGTTACGTCTGGAGCCGACCGCAAATAACAAATGGGTGACTGCAGCAGCTGCCCGGCTGCCTACAGAAATGACTAATAAAAGCAATCATAGAAAAAATAAATCTCCTTGAGAACAGCAACAGGCGAGGAAAGTTGTATTAAAACACACTGAATGTATTAATAAACAACACTTGTTTGTCAGGTGATGTTGGCTAAAAAAAAAACTAATACACTTAAAGTACCTCTGAAATCATTTGTAATTTGTTTTCCCTGACCGAGTGAAGACTCACAAGTGCTCCAAACTGAAGCACTCAGCTATGAAATGCACTCATCCTTTTTAATTTCACTTCACAGTCATTGTCAGAAACATCACAAACCAAGTAGAGCATTTTCTGCATTACCAGCATGAGTCCGCAGTGACCATGGGCTTCAATAGCTGGGTGTGATGAAGCCCAAAATTGTCAGGATTGTCTTGCATGTCTGATTAGCAAGGCTTGTTTATGTTACAATGGCATGAAAGCACCCAACATACTCACCATGGGGACTGGAAGCCCAGTTTGAAAACTCTGCACACAAAGAGCAAAAAAATGATGCATGCTTGCAAAAACCAGACAAGTGATTGTACAACATAGCTGATACATGATCCATCTGCCACAGGCGGTTGTTGACAAATACCAAGCAGATTCCTGATTCAATCTGTTGCTCTGCTCTTTGGGCTTGCCGTTCCCTTCAGCCTACGACACCCAAAGACAGGGACTCCCCACCTCTCAATGCCTTCTAAACTACATGGGACAATTGGGTTCACGTGTAGGTGAAATCTGAGTGGTGGTGATATTCAGAGCTCAACTGGCTGCTCTGATGGTCACTTTTGTTTTTAAACTCAGAGAGTTATCTGTTTATTACCCTAGGCAAAGTATGTGATTAACATGGGTTGTAGGAAACAACAGGCCTTGTCCTCTGCATACCACTGCCAGGATGAAGCCTGCCTTGATACAGAAGTCAGGGAAACTTTGCCACATTTAACAGAGAAATATAGACATCGACGTGGCTGCCAATTCTAGAAAGCCAAAGGCTTTCTCTTCAACTTTGCAGCCTCCAGGTGTCATCAGGGACTCAAAGCTATGCGATTGGCCTGGCAGGTTACCTAACTACCACTGACCTAAGACTTTAGGAAGAGCACCCCATCCCATATCTCATGCTTTGCTCTAAAAAAGTTTCATGTCCCTTTTTTTAGAACTGAACTTAGCAGTATGTTTCTGAATAATAAATAACAAAGAATTTTTCTAAAAACTTTATAGAATCACCATAGAATGGTTTGGGTTGGAAGGGACCTTTAAGATCACCTAGCTCCAAACCCTCTGCTATAGGCAGGGACACCTCCCTCTAGACCAGGTTGCTCAAAGCCCCATCCAGCCTGACCTTGAATGCTTCCAGGGAGGGGGCATCCACAACC
>JANHGO010000288.1:0-42481 GCA_024606505.1 Aquila spilogaster
AAGTGAATTTGAATCCCCCAGCTGAAGTCCTTTTTGGAAGATTCTCTTTGTCTTCACTCTAGCCTTCCCGCGCATGCGCGCTCGCGTCCCGCTTGCGGCCGCGGCCGTGTGCCGCGTGGGTGGGCACGTGTGTCGCTTGACGGGGAGCTCGGTGCCGCGGTGCTGGGCTTTGCTTTGCGAGTGGGGCACGGTTGTTGCAAGGGATGTGCGTGCAGCCCAGTGCAACGCAGCCCAGTTCTTGTAAGGGAGGCGTGTGCGATGCAGCCCAGTTTTTTGCAAGGAGGGTGCGTGCAATCCAGCGCAATCAGGTCCCGCTCTTGCGAGGCGGGTGCAAGCGGTGCATCCCAGTTTTTGCGAAGGAAATACATGCAGTGGACCTAATTTCTACGAAGGGAGAAGGCGTACAGTGCTATCCAGTTTTTGCAAGGAGGGCGCGTGTAACCCAGCACCATTTTTGCAAGAGGAGGGTGTACAGTCTGAGCCAGTTTTTGCAGGGGGGGTGAATGCAACGCAGCCCAATTTTTGCAAGGGGAGTGCATGCAGAGCGGCCCAGTTTTTGCAAGGAGGATGCATGCAATCCAGTCTGGTTTTACAAGGAAAGATCCCCCGTGGTGTATCGTGCGGGTGCGAAGTCAGCGCTGCACTGTGCCGGTGCAAAGTAGATGCAGATCAGTGCAAAGAGCTGTTCTGAGTGGTGCCGTGGTTGGGGAGCCCCAACCAAGGAGGCTACACAGCCCTGCGTGTTTGGGGTTGTTGTGCTCCATAACCACACGGAAAGTCTAAGTTAGCTCTCCCATCAGCTCTGGGAGAGTGAAAAGGGGCAGAAGACATCTGATGGGGTTCCAGTGCTCTCCATCATACACTCTGGAGCTGATTCCATTTGTTTTCCCATCTGGCAGGAGTTCTGTGCTGATCAAGTCCCTTTTCCCAACGAATATGATGCCAAGCTCGAGTGGTTTTCCCTTAAACCTTGTCTCACTTTGGATGCCAGGCAAGTTTTGCACAGCAGTGGGTGCTCCCTTGCTATGGGTTGCATAGGGCCTCATTTTACATTGCAGAATAAATTATTAAGAAAAAAAAAAAGGCAGCTAGCTTCTTGGAATTTGCAATTAAGTCCCTAATTAAGTAATTGCCTGTTCATTCAAAGACTGCCTTTTGTGTGGCCGCCTCTGACAAACTCCTGCTTAAAAAGAAGCAGAAAGGGAAGGGAAACAAAAATGGTGCATTTCTCGCCTCGTTTTTAATTACTCTTTTTATCTGTGGCGCCCCATGAGTGCGGAGCTGAGCACCAGGAGCTGAGCTCCTTCAGGAGGTCAGTGACTGTGCAGTTAATTGATTTTTTCAGGCTCTTCTGTGCTCCTCTCCAATGTATTCCATGCACAGATGTCTGCTTGCGGGGAGCTAAAGAACATCAACCCCACGTTGTCAGTGGATGTCCAAGGCCATGATGCTCTCGGTCCTCACGTAGAGGCTGAGCCCACCTTCCTCCTGTCCCTCCTCCTCCTCTTCTGGGGCAGCACAGTGGGAAGTGAACCATTAAGGAAAGGTTCTGCACCAGAGGGTGGTGAACATGGAGCAGGCTGCCCAGGGCAGTGGGCACGGCCCCGAGCTGATGGAGTTCAAGGAACGTTTGGACAATGCTCTCAGACGTAGGGTTTGGATTTGGGGTGGTGGTGTGTGGAGCCAGGGGTTGGACTCAGTGATCCTTGAGGGTCCCTTCCAACTGGGGATATACTATGGGGCTGGGCAGATATTTCTTTAATACAGCAGAAAAAATAGAAAAAAAAAGAAAAGGATTGAGATTTCCATGTGATGCAAGAACCAAAGGAAAACTCAAATGCATGAAAATTCACACCAAGATGGAAAGGTGCGGTGATGCCATCCCGTGTTTATCGGAGGGAGATGCCCTCCCTATGGCATAAGCAAAATCCAAAAGGAAGAGGGGAGGTGCAAGCAGCATCCCCAGGGTTCTGTGCAGGTGAGGAGGGGGAAGCATGAAGTTGTGCTCACAGAGGTGATCTGCAGGGCAGGGCTGCAATCAGCAGCCTCCTGCACACCAAAATTGCCTATGTAGCAGTCTCCCAGATTTAAATGATGGTTTTTCCGGGATGAAACAAAAAATAATTGAATGGCTTTTCTTTTTCCTCTCTTTTAGATGTGGGTGTTGTGTTTTTTTCAGCATACAGTTCTGCAGAAATTCCTCATTCTGGAGTGCTTGGGTGCATCGCCACAAGAACTGCTCTGCACACCTGAGGAAGTGCAAAAATGTGGAGAAAGCAAAGAAAAAAAGAAAAGGAGATAAAGAGCCCTCTGTGCTCCCAGGTGCTGTCTGATGCTGTCACACCAAAGCCAGCCGCCTGCTACTCCGAGCACAGGGGACCCTTTCAGCTTTACAGGTGCAGCAGGTCAGTCTCTTCCCTTTGGTGGCTCGAGCAAGGGATGGGAGCAGCTCCAGTGTCTTTGCCCAAGTGCTGCACGAGTTAAATCCGAGCAGTGCTTCTGACTGCTGGAGGCTTCAGGTTTGGTTCTGCAGCTTCGGTGCCTTGCCAGATGAGCAGCACTTGAACTCTTCCCCCTTCTGTCCCTTTAATGTCAGCAGAAGTGGTTTATTTAAATGGAACAATACGATCTCCCCATCCAAAGTTTGTAAATAAGAAACTGCAGCAACACAAAAGCATGAGAAAATAGAGCTGATTAAAACCAGGATGAGAAATGACAGCAAAAATTTCCTATTTCACAGTAACATCGCTGGTAAAATTCTATCAACTGATGGAACCCCGCTCGTGCTGAGCTCAACGTGCTGGAGAAGACTTTTCCCACTGATGTGCAGGGTTGGTCGTATGTTTAAACATATGCACGTACTTAACATTGACAGAAATAGGGCCTCGTACGTTAAACAATCTCTGAGCCTGAATGGGAACTGCTATATATTTTTTTTTCATAGGAGAACTTTAACCCTGTTGTGATGACTGGGTTTCTCATGTTGTAGAACACATTTCACAACACGGTGCCTCGCCGCCGTCCCTGTTTTGACAAAGCAAAGTTGATGCTGCTGTCAGCTCGCCTCTCTGCGCTCCTTCCTGCATCTCATTAATATGCAAGCGGCATTAAATCGTAATGATGTCAGCAGTGCTCTCTGCTGTGCCTCAGTGCTTCCTCCCCCATGCACCGAGGAGCAGATGTTTGCCACGTCTTTGTTTTCTGTCATCCAACGGGGACTTTGCCCCATTAATCTTCAATAAGGTGCTTTAATAGTCTCTGATGGGAGGTTTTATCAAAAGCATTTGAAAAATCCAAATAAATGATACCCGCCCGGCGGGTTTGATTAATATTTTCCACCCTGCTTAATGCAGCACAAGGAAGTGTCATTTCCTTTATGTTGCTGTGTTTCTGCAGGCAGTATGTGTCCAATGATGCCGTTTTCTAAATCCCATTCCCAGCAGCCGGATTTGCTGCCCCAGGCGCATTTCAGCAGATGCTTGAGTCAAAGGCAAGCACTGAAACTTCCAGAACCTGATTTAGGTGCACCAGTGCCCATTTGTGAGCCGAGCACGGCATGGTGACCATGAGGATGCTCTGTGGGCAGGTCCTGGGCCAGGCTCTGCAGAGCAGGGTGCTCCATCTCATGTAGATAAAGCAGGGGATGATGCTGCCCTCAGGCAGCCAGTGGGGTCTCATTGACTGCTGATATGAGGTGGGGCCTACCCACGTGGATGGGCCAGGCTCTGAGCAACCTGATCTAGCTGTCGATGCCCTCGTTCACTGCAGGGGAGTTGGACTACATGATCTTTGAGGTCCCTTCCAACTCAGATGATTCTATGATTCCATGAGCTATGATTCTGTGATTCTATGAACATCTGCACCAGAGGGTAAATCATCACTGCACTTTAGAAGGTGTTGGAGCAGCTTTGCAGGGAGGTGCCCTTGCAGCTCCCATCTCATCTTCATTACTTTTGCTATATTTCATGCCTTGCTCCTGCACGTGGTCGCCCTAAAAGCACCAAGGGATCATTCCCCTCCCAGTTTTTGCCTGTTTGTTTGTCTGGTTGTCACTTGGTTTGTACAAACAGCCCTGGGCTCAGGCAGCAGGAGCTCTTACTGGGATGTTCCTATAGCTCCTATGTGTCTACATGCTCTTACATGAGCCTTTACAAGAGATGTCCACGATGTTAAGGTTGGCTTCCTGCTGTATCCCTCTTGGTTGTACCACAATCTCTCCTAAAATGCATTAGGTCAAGTGTTCCCAGCCTTTACTGTCTCCCACTTCCTTGGCATCATCACCTTGGGATGCACTCCAAGTGCATGGCAAC
This sequence comes from Aquila spilogaster, assembly GCA_024606505.1. Taxonomy (NCBI): domain Eukaryota; kingdom Metazoa; phylum Chordata; class Aves; order Accipitriformes; family Accipitridae; genus Aquila; species Aquila spilogaster. The sequence continues at coordinate 4,311 of JANHGO010000288.1, forward strand.
AACTGAATGGAATTGCCATCCTTGCTCCCACTCTGCTCTTGAGCATTAGCTCATCCATTGTGCAGCAGAAGAAGTTGGGCTGGATGGGCCTTGGCCTGCTGCTATCTTCTCCTGCAAAAACTCACAGCCGGGGCCAGGCTTCCAGACTCACCAGCTGGATGTGGGCCTAGGCGCCCTGCTCTGAGTGTCCCCGTTTGAGCAGGGGTTGGACCGTTTGGGCCATGCAATGAAACCTTCTTTCTTTTCCTCAGATGCTCCAGAAACTTAGCATCCCCACCACCACCTCCCAAGAGGTTTGGCACAGGGATGCTCCATCGTGAAGTGGGCATCAGCATCCTGGACTTCAGTCTCCTTAGACCTCACAGCAGGATTTTCTTCTCTTTAAATCATGAATCCTGCAGAGCAGAGGATGTAACATCTGCTACCAGTGTGCTGGATGGCTTGGGCTCTACCCCAGCTGCTTTGGGTGCTGCTGTTTTCAAGGTGCCATGCACTTGGGATGCATCCAACAATCTTGCATTGCTGTCACCTGAAGCAGAGCCGGATTTCACTCTTGAATTTTGCCAAACTTGGGCACCTTGTTTATACATTAAATTTCTCCAATGGGAAATAGGGGTGATGCCAGCAAAGTGCCTGCATAGAAGTGCCCCAAAAGATGTGATGTGTATCTGATGCAACAGCTCATCCCCAGGGGAATCAGTGCTATGTACTGAAATATTTTGTTGTTTCATTAGAGAAAGTAAGCCCAGATTTCAAGGAGTTTCAAGTGCCTGCATGAGGTTAGGTGGTTCGCTATCCTTGAGGGGCTGAAGCTGAGCATGTTGCCATAACAATCCCACAGCACAGTGATCAGCACGAACTGAAGCATGTCTCTTGCATCCAGCTGCCAGCCCAGCTGGGTTTGGAGACAGCATGGTTTGCTGAGCCCCTGGAATTCCTGGCAGGTGCCTGCTTTGCATGCAGGAGGGATGCTAACACTGCTTAAGGCAGTGCAATTCTCCTCTGGTGGGGCTGCTCCTCCTGCAGGGCTGGGACATGGGAAGCACTGTAACGTTGTGACACACAACCTGAAGGGCTTTATCCTGCACCGAAAACACCAAAACACGCCGGGAAAGCCACACAATTACGTCCTCCTATTTCTCCATCTCTTTCCCATTCCCCTGTATCTGCTGGCCCCTTCTCTCCCGCTGCTGTGACTTCTGGGTGCATTTTCTCCCAGCTGTGCCCAGGTAAATAATTTCTCCAATGCCTTTGCAGTACCCTACAGAGCAGCAAAAGAAGAATTCTGCTGATGGCCCCAGAAACAGGCACCGTGGTGGGGACGGACGCTTTGATTCCCAGCAATGCAATTAACACCGTCCCTAACAAAAATAATCGAGTGAGATCTCTGCATGGGAGAGCAAACCTGTAGGGAAGCGGTGCTGCTCCAAAAGGGAGGCATTGCTCCTCGCTAGAGCAGTTTTAATGCAGTTACCTGAACCCACCCTGCAGAGCCAAACCTTGCCGTCCCAATATTCTTATCTGCACGGCTGCAGTGTAACTAAAAGGTTGTGGAACAGAACCGGGATCAAACAAATGCTTTGGTCTCTGGTTTTGGTGGCTGTGCCACAGCTGCTGTCACTTCTGTGGGTTATGTAGGGCACCAATGGTCCGTGGGGTGGAGCAGAGCAGGGAAGCGCAGATTCTGCTGGTGCTGCCTGATGCAGCTCCAAAGTCCTTTGGTTGCTGTTAGAGGCAAAGATCATCTGTTAGAGGTGGTTTCCTTGAACACGCAGCGCTATTCTGGCGAGTGACACAGCAAGGAGGCAGAGTTCAGCATAGAAAATTGCTTTTAAGTTCCATCATTTAAGAAATCAGAGAGAGTTTTGCTTCTGAAACTTCCCGAGTGCGAGCAGGAATCACCTCACCCACCCACACTCACTAAATATTTAGTCATTTTTAACAAGTTAAACAAAGCCCTTTGATTGGATTTATGCTAATGGCTCCTCTGTAGGCTTTTTCTGATTCATTTACATTTCATTTTCAAATTGCCTGTGTACACTGCTGCTTCTCCCCGGCACCATTAGCAGATGAAAGGAACAAGTAACAGGTCACAGGCGCCACAAGATGGCAATAGTTGAAGAGCAATTTGTTTCTGGAGGAAGAGATCCGGATTCCCCCAGCAAACCCGCGGCTGGCAAAGGGCACAGCGCTGGGTGTGCATTAACCTTTGCACTCGCGTAGCACTGCCTGTCGGACCAGAGCAAAATGATTTCCCTGTGTGTGCGGTGCGGCTTCAGCCTTCCACCTGCAGATGGAGAAGGATGGGGAAAATGCCAGGTTGCCCAAGGTCACCTGGCGTGGTCCTTCTTCCTTGAGCAAATCTTGCAGCGTGAAGCATGGGTGCTCACCGATTTCCAATTTCAGCTATGGGCGGAAATGCTTATTTTTAGTTTTTTTCCCCCAAGGTCTGAGCATCCACTGCATGCCCACCAGGTGAAGCTTATAAATGGCACTGCACAGCTCGGAGCGGAGCTTGGTGCCTCCCGGTGTGGATTCAGAGCCCTGATGTGGTGATGTCAGAGTCACAGAATGGCTTAGGTTGGAAGGGACCTTAAACCCCATCCAGCTCCAACCCCTGCCATGGGCTGGTTGTCCCCCACCAGCTCAGGCTGCCCAGGGCCCATCCAACCTGGCCTTGAGCACCTCTAGGGATGGGGCACCCACTGCTTCTCTGGGCACCAGTGCCAGTGCCTCACCACCCTCTAAGTAAAGAGTTTCTTTCTAACAGATAACCTAAATTTCCGCTCTTTTAGTTTGAAGTCATTCCCCTTTGTCCTGACACTATCAGACCACATAAAAAGTCAGTCTGCCTCCTGTGTGTAAGCTTTCAAAACTTGAAGTACTGGAAGGCTCCAGAAGATCTCCCCAGAGCCTTCTCTTCTCCAAGCGAAACAGTCCCAGCTCCCTCAAAAAACACCCCTCTTCACAAGAGCGGTGCTGCAACCCTTTGACAATCTTTGTGGCCCTCCTCTGGATCCTCTCCAGCAGCTCCATGTCCTTCCTGTGCTGGGGGTCTCAGACGTGGATGCAGTACTGCAGGTGGGGCCTCACGAGGGCAGAGCAGAGGGGATCAATCCCCTCCCTCTCCCTGCTGGCCACCCCTGTGTTGATGCAGCCCAGGATACAGTTGGCCTTGCAGGCTGTAAGAGCACACTGCTGACTCATGCCCAGCTTTTCATCCACCAGAACCCCAAGTCCTTCTCCGCAGGGCTGTTCTCAATGAGATTTCCTACCAGCCAGTACGCAAATCTGGGATTGCCCCAACCCAAGTACAACACCTTGCACTTGGCCTTGTTAAACCTCATTAGGCTCTCATATGCCCACTTTTCAATGCTGTCCATGTCCCTCTGGTTGGCATCTTTTCCTTCTGTTGTGTCAACCGCACCACTCAGCTTGGTGTCATCAGTAAATTTGCTGAGGGTGCACTCAATCCCACTGTCTGATGTTGATAAAGATGTTGAGGAGCATTGGTCCCAAGACAGACCCCTGAGTGACACCACTCGTGACCGGCCTCCACCTGAACATAGAGCCATTGACAACAACTCTCTGGCTACAACCATCCAACCAATTCTTTACCAACTTTATACATCTTCATGTCTTCCAGGTCGCACTGATGTCCTCCTGAGCATCTCCAGCCCCCATTGATAGGTGTAACCAGGTACTGCTGGAGAGGCTGAGGTTCCTGCCACATCACCCCCCAAGTACAACCACTCACATCTCCCCTGGCTGCCCTGTTTGGTTTTCTGATGACTGCAGAAAGAAATGCAGTGGTTTGACTCAGAACAGGAAGGGTGAAAACCCTGACCATGAACTGGGACTTTACACTTGAATATCAACAAGTGGAGTCGTCAGAACTCTCCAAAAACAATCAGCAGCTTTAAGAGATTTTATTTTGGAGAAAGCATCCAACTGTGTTGGATTACAGTTAGCATGGATGCTGGTTTTCATGGAAAATCCTGCGTGCTGGGAGGAGGTTGGTGTCTTGCCTGGCTCAGCTGGGGATAGGAGAACAGCGGAGGCTGAAGGCCTCCATCTTCCCTTCCCATTCCTCCCCTACCCCAACAGCTCCCAGTCTTGGTACCTTTGCTGCTCCAGGCACCAGCCCAGCCGGTCCTCAAGGGACTTTGGGGACATTCATTGAGAAATGGGGGTGATTGATCACACTTAGCAAAGGGCAGTGCAGGAGCTGTGCTGAAGCTCATTACTGTAATAAATGTTAAATGCAAAATCTATGTTAATGCGCCGGGCTTTGGCACACTTTCTGCTCTGCAGGCGATGGAGCTGGAAGGGTGATGCCCTTAGGGGCAGAGGAGCCACAACATGGAGGAACTCTTGCAGCAGCACCAACTTGCCCAAATTCTGCCCTAAGGCTGCTGCTGGTTTTTTGGCATCAGGGGAAGGAACAAATGGCAGTGGCATCCATGAGCTCAGTGGCGCTCAAGCAGTGTTTGATCATGCACAGTACCATGGCCCAGAGAAAGGGACAGAAAGGGAGGAGCTGTTGTCTCCCTCGAGGGCAGAAAGGAAAAGGTTCTGCACCAGAGGGCAGTGGCTGTGAAGCACGATGCCCAGGGCAGTGGGCACAGCCCCAGGCTGCCAGAGTTGGAGGAGCATTTGGACAATGCTCTCAGACACAGGGTTTGAATTTTGAGTGGTCCTATGTAGAACCAGGAGTTGGACTCAGTGATCCCCGTGGGTCCCTTCCAAGTCCCTTCCAACGTACTCTGTTTCTATGAAGGGATGGAGGTGTTGGGAGTCATCAGCTGTCACCAGTGCTCCTCCTCCACCACCATGTATGGTCAAGCCAAGGGCACAGCTGTAGTGGGACCTGACCTCAGGATGTCTTTAAAGCAGATGTAAATGAGAATGTGGCATGTTCAGGAGTAGAACTCACCGCAGGGCCAGGCTGCCATCCAGGGGGACCGCAACGGAAATGTGCTGGTAAGGACATTGTGAAGTTCAACCAGGAGAAAGAATTGTGGAGTTCTGACATGGGGCACCAAGCACCAGGACATGCTGGGGCATCCAGCTGGAAAGCAGCTCTGCAGAAAAGGACCTGTGGACTTGCTCTGGGTGTCCCTGCTTGAGGAAGGGTTGGACTGGATGGATGCTAAGGTCCCTTCCAACCCTAACCATCCTGTAACTCTTCACTTCTCGTGTAGATGGGAGAGGAGAAACAGCATAAAATGCAGCGCACTGGGCTGGACAGTGAGACAGTGCTAATTCAGGAATAGTCTGTGACCTGGCTGTGGGGTGTCCTTCATCAGAGGCTGTTGAGAACTGACCACCAGGGAGGTGTTGGCTCAGCTCGTGCTGACTTGGAGCCTTCAGAAGTTCTGGTTCTTACAGCCTTTGGAGCCATGGGATGCTCTGAACAAATTTTATGATCTGTATCTTGCAAGTAACTTGGCTTAGAGCTAAATTAATTGGGCTCAGCATCCTCGCTCTGATCCTGGTCATATTTTGATGTCTCGGCTGGGTCATCACTGCCTCTGTGTCTTTTAATCTTGCAGCAACTTGGCTGCAGCCTCTGAACCACTGGCACCAGGCTATGATTCTGGCTGGGAATCCCGCTCTGCTGCCTCCATCCCCCTGGATGTGAAAGATCTGGATTTGGGGTGTCGAGGTGGGTCCTGCTGGACATCGGTGAGAGCTATCTCCGTTCTCACTGGCCTAAGAGCAGGTGGGATGCTGTGGGCAGGGACCGGCACCACCTCACTGCAGCAGCAGCAGGACAAATGGAAGCAGCAGGTCGAGCTGGGGTCGAAATGCTTATGCAGTTTATCAGGAAAAGGGAAATAAGTCAGGAGCAGAGGCACTCCTGGATCAGAACAGAGCAGTTCACACAGCCCCTGTGCCACGATGAATGGAGACATGAGCTCTAGTCAGTGAATCCTGAAATCTCTTGGGATTAAATGATTACATTAATCTTTGCTTTCTCTAAACTGAGGTAACAGCAATAGCCACGTGCTGGTGCCGGCCCAGATCCCCTCTGCTGACTTCACTGTGCCTGGTCAGGGACTTTGCACAGGTTAGAGACAAGTGGAAGTGCAAAGCCCCCCTTGTCCTCATTCTGTCCCCTCACTTTGCCTGCTGCCTCCACAGATGCTGCAGGGCAGGAGCACTGCTGCAATGGAGGTGTTTTTGGGAAGTCTCCCAGATGGCTGCCCCTTGCTGGAGCACCTCTGACACGCAGGCACTGTCTGTGTGGTGACCAGCCCTGCAGACAGAGGGTTCCCAAGGCCACCTGAGGGTCTTGGGTGGCAGAACTATGTGCGTTGGCATTTTCCATCCATCGTGCCCTGCCCATGCATCCCCTGGGGGTGACGTTTCTCCTGGCTATGATTACTTGCAATTAGAATCATAGAATCGTACAATATCCTGAGTCAGAAGGAGCCCATAAGGATCATCAGCTCCAACTCCCGGCTCCACACAGGACCACACAAAAATCAGACCCTGCGAATGAGAGCACTGTCCGAACACTTTCTGAAGTCCATCAGCTCGGGGCTGTGCCCACTGCCCTGGGCAGCCTGTTCCATGCCACCGCCCTCTGGTGCAGAACCTTTCCCCAACACCCCCGACCCCCTCCAGAATTACAAGACAAAAATTATGTTTCACTTAGCTCCCTTTCTCACCTGACCCTCCTGTGAGAGTCTGGGCGAAGAAAGGAGACACCACGGGGGCATCTCCCCAGTTTCCAAACTCCCCAACTATTCTTTGCCCCTGTTATGTCACGCTTAACACTATGTTCATGCAGGGGAAAGAGCTGATGAAATTCTTTCTTTCTTTCTTTTTTTTCTTAAACCCAGTATCAATGTTTACACAACTGAGCTAAATTATTTATACACATAATGTTATAGGTTTCACATCAGTGGCTTTTATTAGCATTCAGCGGATGAGAAGTCATACCTGACCTACTTGTAGAAACTCCTCTCGTGCCTCTCCGTGGCGCAGCCGGCGGTGGGGAAGGGGTGAAGGTGCCTTACGTTAGATCTGGGGGAGAATGTGTGCGGATGCATTGTTTTGCAAAGTCTCATGAAGTGGCAGCTACGCCTGTCCGTTCAGGAGGACATGGCAGTGGGGTAGGGCACCCTACGCCCTGACCGCCTACCAGCAGCCCTGGGGTTTTCCTGGGACCGTGTCCCTTCTCGGGTTGGGTGTTAGGAAAAATTTCTTCTCAGAAGAGTGGCACAGGCTGCCCACGGAGGGGGTGGAATCACCATCCCTGTAGGCATTAAAGGGAAGGGCAGATGTGGCACTGAGGGACATGGTTAGTGGGCATGGTGGGGACGGGCTGGCAGTTGGACGGGATGGTCCTACTTTTCCAACCTTAATGATTCTCCGATTCTATGAAGCAGAGCTGTGCTGCCAGCCAGGTGCCAACCTCAGCAGAGCTCGGAGCTGGTTTCCTGGGAGCAGAAGCTGTCTTCCCACATGCAGTGCCTGCCCTCGAGGGCTGCATCCATCAGGGCCACCGTTCCCCATACAGAGCTGGTGCAACGGAGTGTGCTTCCCTGCCAGCCGCAGCCAGCCGCTTCTAAACCGACATGTCACAGGCACTTCAGATGACTTTCTTCTTGTCTTGCAATTAATGCATTTTTTATAAAGCCCGGGCTTCAGTTTCCTTTCATGTCACCAGGAGGATATCCTTTTCCTGTTAAGCTTCAGAAGGATTTTTTTCACCCAAAGCATTAATCTCTGGTGCCCTGTAAATAGGATGGGCTGCTGGAGCTCCGGTCCTGGAGCTGCTTTAACAGATGGAGCGGGAGCACGGCTGCATCCCTTCCACAGGCGAGATTTGCAGCGTTGTGGTTCCTGGCAAAGTGCAAATGAAATTGTTGCTGGGCTTTTCCCTAGCAAGTGCTCCCCAGTGCTCCGTGCAGAAACCAGAAGAGGAGCAGCAAGGCACTCTTCCACTCCACCACCTCCTTGTGATCAATAGAAGATTACCAGGAACGTGTATCATCAGGAAATATTTTCTGAGCCTACACAACATTTGATGAGGGTGTGATAATAAATTACCAAGTGTATATCTTTGCGGATACTCCAAACTATGAGTAGTGGTTTGTCCTTCCTATGTGTTGTTTCCATAGAAGCAGAGCTTAACCTTTTAAATGAAGATTATAAAGGCACCTAATTCAATTAAAATTAGGCTTCAAGCATATCAGCACTTAATGCTCATGTGTCATGTGATTGGATATAGCCATTGTTCTGACAGGCAGAGTCATTTCCATCAGAAGCAGAAAAATAACGTAGTGGTGGCAACTTCTGGGGTTTTTCACGTTTTCTTATATGGTCCACAACTTGCGAAGTCATTCCTTTGTGACAGGACAAGGGGAAATGGTTTCGGACTAAAAGAGGGGAGATTTAGACTGGATATATAAGGAAGAAGTTTTTTACAACAAGGGTGGTGAGGCACTGCAACAGGTTGCCCAGAGAGTGGATGCCCCATCCCCAGAGACACTCAAGGTCAGGCTGCACAGGGCTCTGAGCTCCTGATCGAGCTGTAGGTGTCCCTGTTCAGTGCAGGAGAGTTGGACCAGATGGCCTTCAAGGGTCCCTTCCAACTGAAACGATTCTCTGATCCTATGGTTCGATGAAATAGGGAATCCAGCACAGAACACAGAAAGGCACATTCAATTAAGGTCATTTATTGTAGGGTTGGTTTTTTTTCTGGATTGACAAAGAGGGTTTCCCAGAGATCGATAACACAACACAATGTTATACACCAGTCCACAACTATTCCCTTGTCGCTTTATTAAGAACATAGTAATTTAAAAATATCTAAATATTTACATATTAATAAAACGTATGTACAGAAGATCGAGACATTTTTACCTAAATATGGAATGATTTTATTTTTTTCTAATAAACCCTATAAAAAGATTTCTGAAGAAAGTCTGCACAGTAGTCACAGTTAAGTAAACACAAACGCAATCTCCAAAATGTACAAAACGCAGATTCCATCGCCCAAGTGTTACGATACGGACACGACGGGGCACCGCCGCCCCTGCCCAATGCAGACAACTCCAAGCCGTGATGAAGGAAAGACTTCGTTAAGGTTTGCAGTGCACATTCAATATATTCCACAGTTTTCGAGAAGACACGGTCATTCCTAAAAGTACATCATCGCGGGTGGGGAGGGCTGGGAGCCTGGTTTCTCGGGTGCTGGGAGAACGCGTCACAGTGTATTTGTGGGCATTCAGCAGCGTTGGAGAAACAGACTTCAGGGTCGTTAAAAGAGAAATAAATCTTTAAATACTTTAAAAAAAAAACCACAAAAACAACTCTGTAATAGCACTTCAGTTGATACACTCAAAGGCCAAATAGTTTCAAAGGAGGAAAGAAAAGATGCACCTAAAATACACAAAGGAAAATGAAACACAATGGTGAAGGCTATGGCAATCTCTCCCTCGAATCGCAGGGAACACACTGGAATTCTCTGCTGGTCGATAGATGTTGCGGGTAAGACCTTCTTGACTTTCTCCCTACATTTTTAAAGTGAATTTAGTGCTGTTGAAAGGTGCAGAAGCAGCAGTTTGCATGGAGGACTGTGTAAGATTTTACCTTCGCCCCGACCTGAAAGGATGAACACTTTCCACGTCTAAGAGGGCAGTGCAATTTCTTGATCAATTCAGTGGTCTTGACTACCGAGATATCAACAGAGTGCCAGTCTGCCACTAGGACTTAACTGTTTTTAAATGGGTAAATATTATCCCCAAGGGCAGTTGAAAAATCACAGTGTGCAGACTCTGGAAATCAGCAAAGTAGTGCATCTTGAGATTGAGGTGGTAGGGAAAGCTGGGGGAGAAAGGAGAGAATGGTCTCCTCCAGTGATCTGCACTACAAAACCGCTCAAGAGTCATCACACTGGGACCACACAGGGGATCTCTGGCTTGCTTGAAGTACGACTTCCCCTTGCTATACATCCAGAAATGGATGCCGATGATACAAATCCTGCTCTTTCTGGTCCTAAATCCAACCGTGCCCTTTGAATTACAGGTATATATGACTGGCTGTTTGTACCACAGGTCTCTAAACAGAGAAACAGCAGCCAGAAAGGAAAAGTGGGTCTGCATATGCACAAGAACAAAGTGCTTCACCTCTTAAGTGCTCATCGAGCCCCTTGGGTTCGGGAAGGAGAGAGATGCCACCACGGTCCCAAGGGAGCGGAAGAGTCATCCAACTGTGTTTATTCACCTCTGCATAGCTTAAGATGAAACACTGCTGGCAAGCATACAGCCATGTGGAACGGTACAATGGCAAAGGGAAAACAAAGGCAAGAGAATGACTTCACTTAGAGTGGATACCACACCAATTAAATAATGCATGACATGGAGGGAAATCATCTTTAATTAAGATGAAAAACAGCGAAACAATCTGGCGGTTTTGTTACTTGATGTTACAGGGAAAATGTGTGAGACAACACAAACTTGAAGGGAGAACGGTGTGGACGTCCACGTGTCGCAGTATGCCGACATCCCCACGCCGACCTCGCACCAACATTACTTAAACGAGAGGAGGTTCATATCTGCTAAAACCACTGATGCAGGATGTCAAATTTAAACAGAAAAATCGAGGCTTGCATCTAACAGGCTATCTGTCGTGGTGTCGAACAGGTTACCTGAAGGAAGGAACGGACAGTTTGAAGCAGTTAGCTTAAAGGTAAAACAACGTTTTCAAGAAGTCAGGTTAAAAGCAAAGCGAAATATAGAAATGACATATCTGAATTCTAATTGCAGTTTGCAGTGGGGCTGAATGCACAGACAGCGACTGCTGAATTCCTTCCAGAGCAGAACCCAACCTCCTAAAGAAAGCAGACGGAATGGGTTTCTTTTAATACTGAATTTGTGAGCAACGTTCTTCCACTGGAAATACAGCACACCCCACTTCAGATGTGAAGTGCCGCATTAGGCCACGACGCAAACTGCTCTGCAATGCTTCCCACTTTGAAGTTACGTTTCTGAAGGAGTGAAAGAAGCACCGCATGAATTTTAAACCCAGAGTGCGTATTTTTGGATGTTCGTCGGGGAAAAAAAAAAAACCTGAGAAAAAACAAACCCACACCACAGCAGTCCAAATGCATATGGCAGAGTGAACAAAAGCAGGTGTGCCTACGATTATAACCCAGCTCTTCGAAACCACTTTAAGAATGTGGTGGGTTTTTTTTTTTCCTTAACAGAACAATGAAAGATGGGCAGAAGAATTACAACCACAGCGCTAAGAACACAGGGCAAACAGGAGACAGACATCAATCAGTGTAAGAGGCAAATACAACCCAGTGGAAAAGGGAAGACTCATACAATCACGCATTGAAAGGATTGAGATTTATATTACAATAAAGGATTTATATTTAAGGTTTCAAAAAGGTGGGTTTTTTTGAAGCTTCGTTTTCTCGATATTGTATTCCGAGAGAAAAGGAGACAACCTACAAAGAATTGGATCGCTGCTATTTTCTTATCATTGGTTTCTTTACCAAGAGATTGTTATCATCTTTTCACAAAGCCGTATCACCTCTGGACCTGAGGATTGGGATGTTACTGTCTCTGATTCTTTTAGGGATATCAAAAATACTTCTCATCTTGAAATTAACCCCAGTGTGGAGAATCCATACAAAACCTTCGGCACAGCTGCAGTCCAGAACATGGGTACAAGGAGGGCTTATGGTCTTGGGCTTCACACCTATTCCAAACGTGATTTTCAAGATGAGAACTGATGAAAAGGGTGCTGCAGCTGGCTTAAATTTGTTTCCACAGGCAGAACTTATGGTTATGCCTTTTTTTTCACATGAAATCCAGATGCTTAGTGTAAATCACAGACCAAAACAAGATGAGCTTTGTTTTTGCAATGCCCGCCAACACAGACAGGTTCTAAAAGCCACCATGTCTCCAGTCTGATAAAGAGATATCTCACACCTTTCAGGTTCCCACATCGCTGAGAAGCTAATCAGTCTTTCAGTTACACACAGCGATTAGCCTGGGAACTGTCTGATCCGTCTCAGCTCAGGTTTGGACACAGACTTCAGCTTAGACAACGGCTGCGTCGGTATGTGCAAAAGCTGGAGCTGTGGGAGACCCGAGCTTCCATAAGGTTTGGTAGAGGCAAATTCTTCTGGTATTTTCTTGAGATTTATCTGTTATTCTGACAAAGTTCCCAGCAAGTTTAACTGCCACAGTTCTTCCAATTTTCTTTAAACACCCTTCAATCATCAGCCTTCAAAGCAAAGGCACTCTCAGCATCTCCAGTGATTTTAGAACGGGAGCACGATTCCTGCGCTGAAGTGCTAAAATATAATTGGGCACAAACACCTTCCCTAGTTTTGTGAGAATACACCAGCTATGTTTTTCACAAGGATTTCAAGTTCCGAAGGACAGCTTTGCAAACAAAACACCCCTCCTCTCCCCACTGCCCACAACTTTGCTACCTGTGGGCCCGGAGGGAGCACATTCAAAACTGGCTGTAGGCACCTGGATAAATTAACTGCATTCAGAGCATAGTCCCCCGGTGCCTAAGAAGAGTCACTTCCAAATACAAACTTAGCTCATCTGAACTTACTCCTTTCCCTACCAACTATGAAGAGAGATGAGAACAAGCAGACTTTCAACTCAAACAAAGTGCCAGCCATAGGCTGTGATCTACAAATGTGTAGGTTGAAGAATTGCAACATCAATAGCACACATATACCCAGATCCCATTCATAATGTCACTGGGGTCATGGGCAGTGTTGACTGAGCAAAGGAAGGCAGATGAAAGACAGCCTAGTTCCTCTTTTTCTGCACCAACAGATACCATCAATTCAGTTCACACCGGGTGCTTTCACTTCACAAGTTTGTCCAGTTCTTGAAGGCCAAGGGGACATACTCTTTAGCAGGGTCTGTTGTGAAAGGGTAGGGGGAAACGAATTCAAACTAAAAGAGGAGAAATTTCGATTGAGTATAAAGAAGCTCTTTACAATAAGGGTGAGGAGCTGGAATGAGTTGCTCAGAGAGGTGGTGGATGCCCGGCTGGATGGGGCTCTGAGCACCTGATCGAGCTGTAGGTGTCCCTGTTCACTGCAGAGGAGTTGAGCTAGATGACCTTTAAGTCAGCTCAAACAATTCTATGATTCAAGACCATCTGATGTCTGCCACAAACAGCTTCAGCACCCCACTATTTCTGCCACACCATCCTCACGCAAGACTCTCTGTGCAATCTGATTCAGTCTGGTTTCACCCTACCACCACACCACATTAACCACTGCTTGTTCCTGACTTTTCTCATAGTAGCTCCTGGAGATGTCAGCTATCAGGGAGGCCACTGCACAAACACACAAACTCTTCCCAAAGAACCTTCATGCCAAACAGAGAAGACGGCTTGAATACCTCACATTAAAACTCTCTTTTAACGCCCTGTCAGTAACATCCTCTATAAAACCAGCTGTACTAAGACAGGGAAAGACCTCTGTAAGAGTTACATTTCACCTCTTATGTGACACTCCTAGATAGAAAGCATCTGTATTTTGGCTCTCTGTTGTAATTACTGTCATTAGGCTGTCTGTATATCACTTTAAATCACTTGCTTCCAAGAACAGTATGATATTACATCGATACGTACTATAAAGAGACACTTGCACACATATAATAATGGGTGTGAGTCAAATGCTTGGCATGCAGCCTGTGAGCATCACCTCCCCCACCAACGCAAATCGCAGCGTGGTTTATTTAGGTGTGCTTCCACAGATAGTACGGAGACACATACATGCAGAGGGACACTGCAGCTCAAGAACTGTGTGCGTGCACAGATGCTCAAAGGTGTATGAGCAATCAGACTGATAGTAGAGTGGAAAGAGAGTCATCTTCTCTGCCACAACCATCTCATCACGCTCATCCCATCGATAACATCAGATGCAAGTAGTAGCTACAGAAGCTGCCTCCAAAGAAAAGCACAACAATCCGATAATTCTGCTCCTTAACACGATTACACCAGCAATGAAAAGATAACACTACGTAGCATTAGCAAGCTTTATTAGGGTTCTCTTTCAATGGAATTGCTTCCCTCCCTGATAAAAGAAACAAACAGGATATCACTTGGAAGAGATCTTTCAAACTAGAGCTTCCTGTGTCTATTACCACAATAGTACCCTGAAATATTCAGTGGTTGGCCAAGAAAGCAGCACGGCGGCTCACAGAAAGTGCGTGCTCCCAGCCCCCACTGGGTCTCTGCCAGCACAAGACTATAGCTGCTTGTCCTCACTGCTGCTTCGCTGGTCCTATTCCTTAGTAACTGCACGTGCTCTGACAGCAGGATTTCAAGCGGCTGCGCTGGGCGGCTGGCAGCTGCTGCTCTGGCCCCAGCGTGCAGCGGTGGTGGATGAAAGCTCCTTCTCCAGCCCTTATGTAAGAGAGATTAGGAAGCGATCCTGCTGAGGCAGATGCTGTGCTGCTGCTCTCCCAACCACCCCCAGCCTCCAGATCCTACACCCTGTGCTCAGCAGAGCAATACCAATCACGTTCTGATCGTCACACAAATGGCACAGCTGATCTCCAGCCACCCTTTGTTGTTACACCTTCAGAATCTGATTATAATGAACTGGAATCCCTGACCCTATTCATCTGCTAAAGGTCTTGCAGCATCTGTAGCATCTTTTGTAGCATCCCTCCTTTTTCCTTGGCTTTGTCAGTATTAGGCTGCATGCTGGTGAAACCACAGGGAAACGATCATCTCCTCAGACACTGCCTCCAATCAGTTGTGGGAGCTCATCTCCTACCACCAGGGCACCTATTAATGAACTGACTCTTAATGAGAGGGTGGTTCAGATTTCATCTTCAGCGCAAAAATATTTACTCCCATGGCCTTAACAACTGTCAGGCTTTGAGCTGGTGTGAATGCTCTTCAGGAAAACGTAAAACAACACTTACCTACCATAAAATTGTCTCTGCAATCCTTCCGTAAACCTGAGATATTATTGCTAATACCATGCACAAATGAACGGATGCTTCAACAGAAATTGTGTCTGCCGCTACCAATAACACTGTTAAGAATCCAAAAAACTCCCAGAAATATCAGGGTTGAGCAAAACTCCCTGTTTAGAATAAGCATGGTAACTTACCGGCCTTGTTAGTTGAGCTGCTACCACGAACCTCGAGGTTTTAAGAATACAAAATAGAGGGGGAAACTGTCAGATTCTGGTGCATTTGTTTTTTAATACAGGGCATTAAAAACTCTGATAGCTGGGTCCTCTGTGCAATTACCCGACTGCATACGGCATGCCAGGATTATTGAAAAATGCTGCTGTGCAATAAACAAACACACACATTGGAAGCTGATAAAAATTTTAATGCATTTTACCTGTTTGTAGTAAAGAAATGTCCGGCTTCTCATCATAGTCAGTTGCCTCTGCTGATTACAAATATAAACAAGAAATCTCATTACTTTACTGAATACAGGAATGCGATTAAAAAGCTACACACTGTAGAGGGATTTCGCATTTTCTATCTACTTTCCTCAGCTTCAATTTGCTATTGCTCAGTTAAAAACTCACTGCTTGGAGAAAAAGGTCATAAAATAAAAATGCAAACTTAGAGGAGGGAGTTTGGTATTAATAAGCAGCTGTGCCAGCAACAGGCTGGAGTGACCCTGGCTCATTTTAAGGTTTCAAGACATAAGGGGAATTGCAATCATTTCGTAAAATCACAGAAGTCTGTCTGTTAAGCTAGCCCCAGCGGCCCTTGGAAGAGGAGCCCCTAAGGCTGCTGCTCAATCCTCCCGCAGCTGCCATCATCAGATTCCTAAGGGAAAAGTGTGAACACTCTCATTTCTGCAGCCAAACTTCCTGTGACTACAGGCAAGCTCATTTTGGGAGGGATGGATATGCTAGGGCAGAATGTCTTCGAGGGTACAAGTGGTCACCCAGCAAACTTACAAAAGCATGTAACCACGTAGGTACAGGCAATGACAGTGTATATACACACACATGCTTTTAATCCATAGCTTATGCAAGATTTGACTTAATTTAGCCCATGTTAAAAGAAAGCTACAAGCTTAATTTGTTCATCTTGTATTTGTCACTGGCCAAAGGTATGCATAAAGATAGTTCAATTGGCTCAGCAGATGTGCAGCAACTTGTTAGACTGCACTATTCTAAAGTGTGTGTTTGAACCCAGAGTAAATTACAGGCATCCACCAGGAGTTAGGAGTCAAACGTACCCAAGTCCTATTCAAAATCCTACTACCTTTGTCTTTTGACAACTCAGCAGGATATTTAAGGCCTTTAAAACACAATGAGATCTTCAAGAGCACTTAAGCAAACTAGTTATAGTCATAAAGAAGAAGTCCTTGACATTGTACATTATCACCATGGTGGATATACATCTTGTCACATCCATGCATTGCACATTATTCATAGACACCAAGTTTTGACCAAGGCTATAGATGTACTGAGCAACTTAAGTTTAGCTCCCACTTGAACATAAGCTAACTGTCCTGGTCATCTTTATTAGAGCAACACAAAAGGATATCGAGTTGTTGCCATAATGAGGATATCATAAGAAAACTAATCTAGCTGCTGAGCTACATTCAAGTTCCCTTCCTTCTGCTACCCCTGGCTACTCTTTCTCACTTGTATGTATGCAAGTTTAGTTTTTAGCTATACACTCTTTACTCAGTTCTACAAGATTAGTTGAACTAAACAATCAGAGAACCACGTGGGTTGGAAAAGACCTTCAGCATCATAAAGTCCAATCATCAACATGACCTCCGAAATCTCAACACTAAACCATGTCCCTTATTGCCACATCCATGTGCCTCTTAAATATATCCAGGGATGGGGACTTCATTATGTCTCTGGGCAGCTTAGTCCAATATCTGGCCAACCTCTCTCTATCCAATAGCAACTTGAGACCATTCCCTCATGTCCTATCAATTGTCCCCTGAGAGAAGAGATCAACAGCCTCCTCACTGCAACCTCCTTGCAGGTAATTGTAGAGAGAGGAAATAAACAAAAAACCCTACTACTAAACAGCTTTCCTCCCCTGGAGGGTTTAAGTGGAGAGCCCTGACAAGTACATGACATGGACCTGCAAGTCACTCTGACTGTGCCTTGAACCTTTTTCTGCTTCCCATGAGAAGGTGGTACACTGTGTAGAAAGAAAGTGCTTGGTACAGCTTATTGCAAAAATCTTTACTTTTGGAAAGAACATGGAGCTGAATAAATGAGAATAACAGAATCATTAAGGTTGGAAAAGACCACTAAGATCATCTTGTCCAACCATCAACCCATCACCATCATGCCCACTAAATCACGTCCCTCAGTGCCACATCTAAGAGGTTACAGGATTCTCTGTCTCTATGTTCATTTGCATCTGGATTGGACTAACAGTGATGGATGAGCAAGAAAGGAGGCAGTATGGTGAAGTGAGGAGCAGAGAAAGAACAGACAGGATACATCCTCCTGCAGTGCTGTGTTCTGAGGCCAGCTTCTTGCTGTGTTATGAAGAAGCACCTGCACCAAGCAGTCTTCTACGACATGGTTACTCAGCATACAAGAGATGAAAAACAGTAAATGGCCCCGTGGGACTCAAGCTATGAAAATGGAGGAAGCAAGATGTGAGTGCTGGCAATGGTCTGAAAATCTTCCCTCTATCCATATCGGAGTCCATGCCAACTATGCTGTCCACTCAAGTAGTAGGCTTTACTGGAAGTCTCAGCAGAAACTCTTGGAGTAGCTGTAGAGACGTGGTTATCCCTCTACCTTATTGCCCTGGCTAAACTTGAGGTTTAAACCTGGGGGAATGAAGTAACACCGTAACGAGTGGAGGGCAGGAAGTACTGCCTTTCGGAAGGTCACAACTTGAGTCACCAAATTTGCAGAACCAACAGTGATGATGACAAAAGTAATTACCTGGCCATTTTAATCTGGCACAATACCGCAATACTGATATGGCACTAAAGAGGAGATAAAGCTTGTCACCAGGCTCAGTTCCTCATGCCAGCACAAATGTTCATACAGTCACAGAGATCAGAACTAGTTAAAAACGGACAGTACGGCTGAATGAAGGCTTTTGCCAGTGCCAGAACAGGAGTGGAAACAAGACAGAAACACTGAGAACCTACTTACTCTTCTCAGTAGCTGTCTGCATTTGTTTTATGAAACTGGGTACGTAACTGCAGCTTCAAGTGAAGTATGACCAGTTAAGCTCCTGCTCACAAACGCATGACAAACACCCTGACCTCCTAACATGGATGTAAACCAGCATCTTCTCACGTTGCATTGCAAGCAGGAAAAGTTTGCCTTCAACAACCACACCCAGAGACTGCCAGCCAAAATTCAAGTGTCTTGAGCCAGCCTGCAAGACAAGGCAAGCAGGAATAGACCCTGCTGTGGCAATTCTGAGACTCCTTTCTGCCCTCTGCACAGCTACAGCTCAGTAGCTCTTGCAAAACAATCGCAGTAGTCATTTCCTTAGAGGTCTTTTTTTTTTCCCTGAAATTCTTTAGATTCTGATGTACATGTTCGTTAAATGTACACTTGCTGTTTTACTCCCTGGACTGACGTACATGTATGCCTAGGGCTGGAAAGTAATTTATTTTAATATTGCTATCTTTACCTGAGATACTGGCCACAAAAGCACTGCACCACATCTTGGACTCACATCCTACATCTTTCCTGGTCTTGTGTCTATTGCTAAGCAAAAAATCAACGTGATCTCTCACAACAGAGAGATATTATATCAAAACCACAAACCAGGGAAATCAGAAGGATGAATAGATAGCAAACAAGACAAAACAAAACAAAAATCCTCATACAAGGCAATGGAAGCAGCAATTTGAACAAGGATTTGGGAGAAAAGACACATTTCTTGAGTGTAAGCATTTTTTTCTCCCTTTGTTCCTACTATTTTACATTGCAACAAGGTAATGTTGATTTTAAACAACAATTCAAGGATGAAATGTCATGGAATGCAATTTATTTAAATTAATTCTGCCTGAAAAGTTTCAGCATGTTTTCCAACAGTGCTATGTCTTCCCTTATTGAGTATGGCAATCGAAAGCTTCCAGGTTAAGCACAATGTAATCACTTTGCATGAATAGCTCTTACCCTCAGTTTCAGGAGCATTAGTCATACAACATCAGCTTTCCTGGCTATGCAATGGACAGACATTACAGCATAATGGCTTACACTCTTCAGAACATAAAAAGGGAGGAAGAACTGACTGTAAGAGATGTGCTGCCCCTGACCTACCGCTTATTAATGGATGAAGAGTTTAGTAATCAAAAGGCTTGGATACTATGTCTAGCAAAGAGCGACATGAACAGCAAGTCAGTTCCCTCTGATTTTGCCCTTAGATCTTTATGCTAATGGTCGCCTGTCTCTGCACTGACACTGGCAAGGCCACCAGTCCCTTACCCATACCCTCTCTGTAGGTGGAAAGACCACACAGTGGGAAACATACTGCATAAACTGCAAGGCAATTTGCACAGTAATTCACACTGCTTCCAAAGAGGAAGCCACACATGTGGCTTCCTTTGACTTCTTCCCTTCCAGGGCCACTCTGCATCTGATCCCAGAAGCCAAGCGGGCTCAGCTTCTGTGCTGGGAGGAGACAGACCTGGCACTATGAAGCTGTGTCCCATCAGGCTGTGCCATTAGCATGATATGGGACCAACAGTCAGGGCTGAGGAATATTATCATACTATTTAATTTTAATTATAACATCTGTTTGTAACATTAACCTCACAGTCTCTTCTCCCCTTTGTGACAGCCAACTTGTGAAATTTTGAGCAGACCGAACAAGGCCAATAAAAATTTAATGGTAGTGACAGCTTTATTCTCAGATCTAACAAATAAAAAAAAACGACCCAAGTCTCAGATCTCAGGCAATAATCTAAAAGAACTGAGAAAAAGCCAAAGCAAAATAAATAAATTAAAAAATAATATTTCCAGCCATGAGAAATACTGTCACTGGTTTAGAACTTAAATGAATTTTTATTTGCCTTAGGATAACAACCTTTCAGAATTTACACTGGGGAACTATTTTCTAGAAAGCACAATTTTTAAGTGTTTTTTTTTTTAATTAGCTTTCCAAGTAGGGAGCTTTTCTGTCCCTAATTCTAGGAGATGAGCCAAACATGATAAATAAGGTTGAAGCTGGACAGCATCTATCATCCAGTGATCATGATTTCATTTAATTTGGGAATACTCAAGAGAATATACCCTAGAGAAAGAGGTACAAAAAGCAGATCCACCACACTCCTTTGCTAGAATTCTTTGAAATTATTAATATAACTGAAAGCGAGAGCAGGATTTACGTTATCAGACTGAAATAAGGTTTCACAGGATAAAGCAGAGAGGGCTGCTCATGAATGCAGTGTCTTATTGCGTGGTTTGAAATGAAAAACTAATCGGAGGATGGACTAAATGGCTCAGGGGAAGGCAAACAGAATGGAAAGCCTGCCTCTTGTCTCTTCTGCTGTTCAAATTTAGCACAACTCAGTGGTGACTAAAAAGTTGCTTTGTGGATTCTGGCAATTAAACAGACAAAATTGAACTTCTTTCAGGTAAAGCTTGTGCATCAAAATAAACTAGAAACAGATTTTCAGTTGGCTTAGAAAGTCTCAGATCAGTGTAGCTTAATGCTGGCTCACATTTGTTCTTTGGGCACCTTAGCCCACATCAAGTTTAGATGGCATGTTTCAGTAAGTGCAGACAGAACAGAGAGGATGATTTGGGCGTAGGTCATTTGCTTGGGCTCAGGTGTCAACTTCTACCCTGCCCTCTGGTAGGACTGAAGTCCTACTTAACCCCTCAGTATTTCCAAACACTTCATTTATCGGTTTGGTTCTCAATTATTGCTCTCCATATGGATTTCCAAGGGACTACAAGTTTTTAGCTCAGTGGCTGTGATTCCAGTAGTTTTCAGGTTCTCAAAAGCAACATTTTGCAGCATGGAGTCAGAGAACATCTTTTCCCCTCAGCAGCTCAAACTTCTCTCCATCCCTGCCCTCCTCTTGCATCTTGGCCTCCTTAAGTTATACACAGCTTAGACAATTTTGGAAAGCCTTCACAAGAGTTAAGATTTGCACAGTTCCCACACAGCCAAGTTTACCCTTGGTTCTGTAGACCTACCTATGCACCTGCTAATGGGCCATTGTTGGAAACAAAATATGGGACTCGACGGATTCACTGTCTGATCAGATCTACGTCTCTCATATCAGAAGCTCATAGTTACAATGCACAAATACTAAAAAATCTTGTTTCAACATGATGAAGATGTTATTGCAATCTGTTCGCTTCTCTTTGCTGCTGTCTACTGCTTTTCTGCCACAGAGGCTGGGAAAGCTTACAAGCTAACACTTCTCACTTGCTTCAGTGCAAGCTCAGGTTGGGTTAGTCTGAGCCATCACTGAATCAGCGTGGCTGAGCTTGCACTGGAAGCAGAATGCAGAGTGCTGGCATGATCAGCTCTGGCAGCTTCGTCACAAAAGGGGGAACCTCTAAGCAGAGGACAGGAACAGCAGTAGTGTTTTCAGTCACTCCTGTTAGATAAGAAAGAACATGTGTGCTTCTGTCCAAGTGGCAGAAAGAAAACAATGCACTTCAGGGAATAGTCAAGCAAACTAAACATCAGAAAAAAACAGAGCTTTTCTAACAATCCAGTTACCATGTACTTCTTTTAGTAAATAAGGTAAGTTTCTGCTAGGTACATTTCCGTTTCCTACTCATTTCCATAATGGTTGATGTGTTAGCCTTCCTCCACAGAGATTGGAGCCTATCTTCTTCA
Organism: Aquila spilogaster; assembly: GCA_024606505.1. Classification (NCBI taxonomy): domain Eukaryota; kingdom Metazoa; phylum Chordata; class Aves; order Accipitriformes; family Accipitridae; genus Aquila; species Aquila spilogaster. The sequence goes on from JANHGO010000288.1 coordinate 26,111, forward strand.
GTTTCACTAAACTTCATTTATTTTTCTTCATAGTCTTGCAATACAATATTCTCTACTTAGATGCTCCCATCCCAGGAAAGGACCAGAGATGGAAGTGCCATTTAAAAGGTAAAAGCAGAACACCACTGTCATTTTAATTAATATCCTGCAGAGGCACCAAGAAGTGCAAATAAAAAAAGGATGAAAGAAAATAAAAATCTAAACAAAATTAGGTCAATCCTTTTTCCCAAGGGTCTTCTGCAGACAACCCAAAGACCTTCTATTTCCCACATCCCACACTGTGCTCTTCACCTATCAGAGCCTAACACTATACTTCCACCTTCTGCCCCTTGAAAGGGACAGAAAGCAGTCATGTTGTACGGCATCAGTAATCTGACACTGTCTTTAACAAGATTATCTTGTATTCCTCTCTTCTCCCTCCCCCAGCATGCACAAGAAACCCTTGTTAAAGCTAGCGATGGTTTGCTGCTCTACTCAGGGAAGCTTATGCTACTGAGTAATCTGCATTTTCCTCCCAGTCCTGTGTCATTTCTGAAAATGTTGACTCTCTAACACATGGAGCTGGAGAGAAACATTCTTCTGTTTTACTGTGGTCTACACCTCTCTGTAGCCAGGGGGACCACAGGTATCCCCTGCTTAGCCACTGGGTTTTCCATTCCTTAAGCTCACAGATGCTAACAGGTGTCAGATGCTCCAAGGGAGAGATGGCCAGGAAATATGACCAAGCCTCAAGAAACACTAGAAGGGAAAAGTAATCTAGTGCCTGATTTAGTAGTTGGTAACCCTGCCCACAGCAGAGGGATTGGAACTAGATGATCTCTGAGGTCCCCTCCAACCCAAGCCATTCTATGATTCTATGACAAGTAAGCGAAGCCAAAGGAAGTCCCTTGTAGGATAGGAGGCATGCAGATGAGAAAGAGGCTAGTTAAGGTTTATAAAGTAATTACACATCTCTTAATCAGTGATATTGCTTTCAGATTCCTATGAACTCCACAGGGGATCTGGAGACTGCACACTGCTGTCTGTCAGCCCAACTGAGAGCTCATGGGCAAAGCGCTGGAACTGCATCACTTTGTGCCTTTACTGCTAAGCAACTGTGCTGGGCTAGTCCCAGAATCAAGCATGTATGCTGTTCTATAAAGCTGAGTAACTTTGCTGCAAATGCCTACTCAAATTACTTGTTACTCACTGCTGGCAAGCTCACTCCTATGCTTTGGTAAGTTCTCATAAGCACAATCAGTGCGGGTCATTCTTTTTTTTGCTACAGTTATGTCAATTCTTTCACAAGGAATGTGAGAAAACTCATCTGTCCTTCCAGACACACATAGTTTGGAGGGAAAGGTAATTTAGGTTATGTCCTAACAGTACAGTAGTGGCTTGAGAGGCCAAATAACATAGAACTTAAAAGCTTCTACCTGCAACCTGGCTGGATGAGCTAGTTTACAATTCCGATTCCACAGAACACTAGGAAGGAATGCTCTTAACTTTAAGGCTGCCCTGAGAATCACACACTGAACTCAATAACCTTCATGGGTCCCTTCCACTGCAGGATATTCTGTGATTCTACGAAGTTTTTGCTTGCTAATGGAAGGAGGTTGGAGACAACATTTGAGAAAGACTCTAAGCTAACTTGCCTGCAAAAACAGCTCGTTACCCTGTACTTTACACAGAAACCTGCTAAATCTGAGAGATCAAATTTTCATAGAGTGAACACGTACAATAATTACACTTAACAAGAAAAACACTTCTGTGGACAGAAAGGCTGTAAGATTTTAATTTTACTCTCATATGTTTTTCTTCATATTTATATACATACCTGAGCCTCTTTTTAATCGTCTTCTTGCCAGTTTAATTTGATCCTGAAGAATCTGGACCCAGTCCCTAGGACCAGGAAGTTTATCCACATGGTTAGCAGTGCAGTATCTTTCCGTGAAGACTGAAATAAAAAGATACCATCTTTTTTAAAAGTGCCACCACAACTGAAAAAAGGAGGCTAATGAGGGTTACGAAAAAAACGTATCAAAATATCAACAAAAATAAAATTAAATGGCCAAGTCTGGTCAAACTCAATGTTTCACAATTTTATCATTCAGAAGTCATTTGTGTGTATAAATATCATAGTTATTACTTACAGAAGTCTATCCTAAAGAAACAGTTTATACCGTCCATCTGACATCCATGAATTTCACAGAAAAATACCACAAAAAATTACACTGTACTTTGAATTGAGTCTCCAGATGTGGCAGTCACTTCTAATTGCTGCTTTCCATATGGTATAAGTAGAGAACTGAACATCTGGTCAGTTGGTGCCCTCTCAGTCTCTTTTCTAAGTATGCAAGCAAACGGATGGAAGACACAAGTCCCACCACAGCAGAAATCTCTGCAGTTGTTGTTCTGAGACCGTCAAACTAGATGGAATAGCATTTTTATAAAGCTACTAAAAACAAGACTTCCTTGAGAAAAATATTGTTCATCATACAACTGAGAGGTGTGTGAAAAAGTCAACAAGAGCAAAAATACAAAGAATGCTATTACTGCTAGTATTGCTGTTGTAGACTTGGTCACGGATCTCGGAGCCAGATGTCTACTATGACCAGCAGATAAAGAAAGAAAACTGGTTCCAGCTGAAGAAATTTGTAATCCTTGGGAATAAATGCTGCACAAATGGGATGGGGAACACGTAACAAAAGTTGACCATTTCAGTAGTTTTGTACACAGACTTCTGACACAGTGGTGGTTGGTAATTACAAAGGAGTCCAAAGTAACTGCACTCTCCAAATTCTTTTCACATTGAGAATTTGACAAAATCATTGCACAAAAAGCATGAACAATATTTTTCTCTGCAGTCTGTTCAGCAAAGATGAAGGATCAGCTCAGGAGCTCAGAGAAGTCAGTACAGCCCCACGTTGCCAGCATTCAATCTGCAACACTTAGAGGCTCTTTGAAGGCAGAAATAATCTTTCCCTTCTGAATCCATGTGGTCCCTAACACAACGGGAGCCTGGCTGATGTCCTAAGACTCATACTTCAAACAAGTGACAGCAGCTTGTGTTTGTGACCAGGGCCTGGAGGTCATCCTGTGACAACAGGCTGTAGCTAGGTTACCTGCTGCACGTGCCTAAGGTGGAATTGTGACTTTGCCTGCTGTAGTCTACATGGGAAACTAAATCACGGCAGCCTTGGGGAGCCTGTACATTGACCTGCTAGTTCTTCTCTTTAATGAAATACAGACAGAATAGCTTTGACTGCTTGATGTGTGGTTATGACAGCATATGGAAAGAAAAAAAAATAAGTAGGAAGAAGGCAGAAGTGAGACCTCGTTGTTCCAATTCATCTGAGCTGTACTGCGGTAACTACACGTGCCATAAATCAGATCAAATCCCCAGCAGGTCTAAAGACAGCTCACTGATTTCTGCAGGAATGGACCTTCATGCAGGGCTGGATTTCTTGTCAAGAATATAATGAAAAAACAACTACTTCTAATCTTTCTTCTTCTCTCTCTCCCCACTCCTCTGAGTTATAAGTGAAAACTGATGCAGCTCACAGGAGAAACTGTCTGCTCACGAGAAACACTGCAACTGATTCAACAAGTGCCACTGAGTATCCAAAGTCAGATAGAAGAATTTCTCCCTGGCTAATCATCCTGTTGCAGCGGTATTAAACTACTCGTAAAGATGGTAGTTAAAATGTTTTCAGACAAGGAGAATTTTCAAGCCAACAGTCTCTCCTTTAAGTTCTCTGCTCATTTCTGTCATGAATGTAGCCTTTTCTCCACTTTTGTATCTCTGTCATGGGAAGGACTAAAGTGCCACTAAAGGATATCTTGAACACGTGGCAGAGGAACGTCCTAATGAAATAAAGTAAACAACATGTTGTTGTTCTCATGGAGATTTCATACTGACTCAGTCATTTCTTGGAACAAATGAAACTACAGTGTCTGACAGCCCAAGGAAAAAGGGTGCTATTGGAGCCAGGCTGAGTAAAGATCCACAGTACATCAGCCCTTGGCATTGTATTCCATCACAGCTTTTAGAAAAGGGCTTCCCTATCACGGATCATGAACTAGAGTTTGGGCAATACTGTAAATACCAGAGAAGAATGTTGTTTTTGCAATGGTACTCAGTAGTACCACCGCAGACAAATTTTATCTGTTGAAACTACAACTCCTTCCTTTCTTCCCTGCTGTCACCAAGGGAAGAGGTTGAACCAGACTTCAGAATTTGCTCTGGTAATCCAGTAGCTGGTTTAGCTACTGTTAGCTACTTAGCTACTGTTCCCTACAGTGGGTGATGACTGCTCTTTTAATAGTGCTACTGCATCCACTGAAAAACAATTTTTTACCAGTGCTGGTCCAAGTAGAGGGTTTTTTTAATAAATAATTTTGATTCATTTTTCTTCCACTTAACTTATTTCTTAAAGCTTTTTGGGAAGAACAAGATACAGATGAAGGGAATTCAACTTCAGATCTTCACAGATGACTGAGCCCAAGGAAAAAAATGTAATGTATTAGTACTATGACACAGACACTTCATTAAGGAATTGCATGGGTTGAAAGGGACCTCTGGAGGTCTCCATGTCCAACCTGCTGCTCAAAGCACAGTCAACTAGATCATGAGGCTCTGGACCATGTCCAGTGAAATTCTGAATACCTTCAGGAATGGAGATCCTGCAGCCCCTCTGAGCTCTTGTTCTACTGTTTGATTATTCTCATATTGAAAATGTTTCTTATATCAGGTTGAAATTTTCCATGTGTCCAACACTTCTTGTGCCTCTAAGAACCTGGCTCCACCTTCTCTATGCCATTCTACTACGCAGTAATGAACAGCAATATGGTTTCTCCCGAGCATTCTCTTCTCCAGGCTGACTGATCGCAGTTCTCTCATCTTCTTCTCACAAGTCAGTTCATTCACATACGTCACCACTTACCCACTTTGGTCCTGCAACAATCTTGATGGCCATCCATTGGACTCACTCCCATGTGTCAATGGCTTTCTTGCATGGGGGTGGAGGGTGAAACTACACACAGCAGTGGTTGCAAAAGGCTTCCCTTCCTCTTCTAGCTGCCAGTGTGCTTACAGAAGTTCTCCTCACTGCTTTATGTCACCTAGGTTAGCTTATCCTGTATCTCAGGACAAGTCAGGGGCCCTACAATAATCATAGAATCATAGAATGGTTTGGGCTGGAAAGGACCTTTAAGAGCATCTAGTTCTAAGCCATCTGCTATAGGCAGGAACACCTCCCACAAGGCCAGGTTGCTCGAAGTCCCATCCAGCCTGGCCTTGAACGCTTCCAGGGAGGGGGCATCCACAACCTCTCTGGGCAACCTGTTCCAGTGTCTCACCCTCACAGTAAAGAATTTCTTTATAATATCTAGTCTTAATCGGCCCTTTTCCAGTTTAAAGCCATTTCCCCTCATCCTGTCACTACATGCCCTTATAAAAAGTCCCTCCCCAGCTTTTCTGTAGTCCCCCTTCAGGTACTGGAAGAAGGCCACTGTAAGGTCTTCCCAGAGCCTTCTCTTTTTCAGGCTGAAGAGCCCCAGCTCTCTCAGCCTGTCCCCATAGGGGAGGTTCTCCAGCCCTCTGATCATCTTCGTGGCCCTCCTCTGGACCCGTTCCAACAGCCTGATGTCCTTCTTGTGTTGGGGGCTCCAGAACTGGAAGCAATATTCCAGGTGGGGTCTCATGAGAGCAGACTAGAGGGGCAGAATCACTTTCCTCAACCTGCTGGTCACACTTGTCTTGATGCAACCCAGGATACAGTTGGCCTTCTGGGCTGCAAGCACACATTGCTGGCTCCTGTTGAGTCTTTTATCAGCAGACACTCACAGATCCTTCTCCCCATGGCTGCTCTCAAGCATTTCTCCACCCAGCCTGTATTTGATCTTGGGCAGCCTGTATCCGTGCTTGGCCAGCCTATATTTGCTTTGCTTTCCAATGCAGCCTGTCTTTTTATAACTTGTGCATTTTTTTCTGCTATATGAGATTTGAAAGCTGAAGAATCCAATTCAGAATCCCTCATGTAATGCTAGCTCTTTATATGTTGTGATCACAGTGTTTGATGATAGATGCGTTATTCTGGAACCTGGAAAGTAGTGATCACTAACAAAAAACACCCAACATAAGAAACACCCAACTAAGAAATATGTTTCCACAAAAGGTGAACCACCACAGTTTTTACGAGCATCAAACTCATCTCTTGGTCCCAGTATAATCTTCCACCACCTCTCCTCCATTCAGCCACCAATTACTGAACTATTTACAGAGCAGACACAGTCAGATATAGAGCAAGCCTCAGAATTTTGATTAAAGAGGAACAGTTACGATGTCATTATGTTTTCAAGATTTCTTTGTGCCTCTGATATCCAGAAAAAAAAATTAACTTAAAAGAACATTGAGATTCTAACCTTAGAGCCTGACTTCAGAAACCGGAATCATTGGCTCAAACTTAACACAAGCTGTCCCTGTAGAATCTATTTTTAACAAGTGAATGAAAGAGAATAAAAATAAGACTGCATATTTTAATAGACCTAATGCACGTCAGAAATTCTAATCCCTTTACATTCTCCTTAGCTGAGAATATGTTCCAGTTACACATATGAAAGAAAGCAAAAACATACCTTTTATTGCACCCACAATATTTTGGTCTAGTCCTTTCCGGTTGTCATTGAGCCCTCTTTTCCTTTTGCCATTTGGTAAAGAGTTAGCCAAAGTCTTGTCATCAAAAAATGCACAGACCAGCTTCCTAAAAAGCAGACTTCCTGAGCGAGTATAGTTTGATAATATAGAGTCCAGCTGAGATTTCGGCATGAAGACATCAAAGCCTTCTGCAAGTTGCACTTCTGGCTACCAAAAGAATACAAATGTTTTAATTAAAATGGCATTCAAACACATTATTTTACTTCAATCATGCATCTGGTGAGTTTTCTCAATCACTTAAATAATCAAACCATGAATCTTATTCCAGCTATTCAATACCACAGCAGCCGACTTCATTGAAATCAAACTCCATCAGCGAATAAGAACTTCAAAAGGCAAATCAAATAATCATACTTATGTCTAGCCACTGTAATAGTTAACAATCACTGACATTATTTCAAGGCATACAGCTAACGAAAAGAGATAGCTTTCAATATTGGATAATAATTACAAACCAGATGATCATCCTAGAGCGATATTTCTACACAAAGCTTTTAGGACATTCATCTCATCATTTTATGGACCTGTTTCCTTGGCAAATGATGCTGATTAGCACGCTGTGGGGCAGCCAGGTATTTCCAGGAAGGACAACTGCAGGGCCAGCAGCCCCATTCCATGCAACTTCCCAAGAGGGCTTTCAGTGCAAATACCTTCTATATGAAATGAAGCAGAGGATGACTTGGAGGCTGTCTCTTTGCCAGGGCTCACTGATCAGCTACTTTTCCCTTGGATTCATAACCCCAAAATACATCCTCAGAACTGGATGATGTTACACACATGGCTTATTTCAGCACAGAAAATCTCAGTGGCAAATCATTTCCGGAAAGGGAGATGGATGGGCAGAAGAGGGAAAAAAATCATCCTGTATTTCATGAGACTTGTCTCAAGTACACCATGGACCAAAGCAGACAAAGGCCTTCAAATAAGTCCACTCTCTGAGAGTTTTTTTGCTGCCCCTGTCTGTACAAATCAGAAATTACACAAACAATATTTACAGCATTTTCTTCTTTCTATGACCACCACCACAAAATGCTGACACAAGGCATCCGCATGGAATAATTATTTATATACCTTGAAGACGCATCAAGAAAAGACTGCATTTTTTAAGATATTATCTGGAAGTTGGAAAGGGGTAAAAAAAAAAATAAAAAAAATCTGTGTTTGTGGTATGAGAAAATGAAGTAACATTACAGCCTCACTCCTAACAACTTGCTCTTTTTTTTCCCCCTGTATGAAAATACATTCACCAGTGATCCAGTGATGGTGCATTTTTGAAAATGTTTACAGAGCAAGAGCAAATGCCAGCCTACATCAAATCACCTGTAAATTTACTGAGTCCAGCTGGAGGAAAGGGCTGCCAACTGCAGAAGGATTTGGCTGCATAACTCTTTTCCCATGGATTTTTAAAATCAATATCAAGAGAATTACAGCAAGAAGTATTTTCAAAGCATACACTATCACCGAACATGCATGCTTACTGGGTGATGTGCACACAAAGAGTGAAGACCACAACGCTTTTGGAAGCCAGAATGAAGATTCTTAAAACACGCAGATAGTACTAAAAAAATAATAATCTGAAAAACACATTTTCTTCAGTTTCTTCTGGATAAAAAGTTGTTTTTTACCTTAAGAACTGTAAAAATGCTGGATCCAGCAAAACAGTCAGTTACTCTATTTGACAGTTGACAGCCTTCTGATGTAGGTGGGCTTTTAATATTTTACTTCTAAGTTTCTGGTGACAGCAAGATTTTCAAATGTAAATAAATGTGAGCCAGATTCACTACTTGGGACAAATTCTACTTCATGTTACTCAAACACCAGGATGTAGCTGTCATGGTGTCAAAAGTATCCTACCCTGTTTTGCTCCTTGGGTCTTAAGACAGTAATCTAAGATGACCTCAATGATACAAGCAGGCTAGGACACACAAGTTATTCTCACTAACACAGCTGTAAAATGCAGCTGAAACCTCACCCGTGCATCAGCATGGAGAAGTCAATATTATTTTAGTTTTGAATTCCTCATATTAAATATTTTAATCAATTTCCATATTAGTTGAAGGAAAAATACTGATTTATGCTTGCTTTCCTTTAGCTGAAAATTATTCTTCCATCAAAGACAATCAGTACCTAATTGAACCTTATGATCAATTTGAATGTGATTTCTCAAAAGGAAAAGCATTTGTTATCAGGTAATGATCCTGGCATAAGGAACTGGTAAGTAAACTACTCCTTTACAATAAAATAAGTAAGACCTGAATGCCAAAGGCTTGTGCTGTGCTAAAATTAACAGGCAATGAATTAATCCTAAACATTTCAGTAGGCTGCACTGCTTAGATTAGAAATGATTAGATTATAAATGAAACGATACAACAGTAGAACAAATACAACAAAGTTTAAATAAGAGTAACAGATCGTTACATTTAAGAAGTGGGTTATCTGACACAAGGCCCAGATTAAGACTTGGCCTCACTGAGCTGAACAAAGACTTCTCCAATGTCCATAAGCCACACTATTTCATCTTAGCAAATCTGAACTAATTGCATTGGTTTTGGTTGTGTAGTTCTCATTTTATATAAATGAAACTGAGATCTTCAGTTGAGATGTCAGTTGAATGTGAGTCAGCAGTGTGCCCTGGAACCCAGATGGCCAACTTTACCCTGTGGTACACCAGGCCCAGCACTGTCACTGAGCAAGGGAAGGGATTGTCCCACTCTGCTCTGCTCTGTGCAGCCTCACCTCCAGCACTGGGTGTAGTTTGGGCACCACAGCACAAAAAGAACAGCAAACTATTAGAGGGCTACAAAAGTGGTGAAGGGTCTAGAGGATAAGTTGTATCAGGAGTGGCTGAAGTCTCTTGGTTTGTTCAGCCCAAAGAGAAGAGACAGAGGGGAGGTCTCACGGGGCAGACACTGAGCTCTGCTTTCTGTGACAGCAACAGGTCCCAAGAGAACGGCATGGAGCTGTGTCAGGGGAGGAGCAGGGGGTTTAGGGAAAGGGTCTGCTCCAGAGGGCGGTGGGCATGGAACGGGCTGCCCAGGGCAGTGGGCACAGCTCCAACCTGCTTGAGTTCAAGGAACATTTGGACAACGCTCTCAGATACAGGGTTTGGATTTTGGGTGGTCTGTGTGGAGCCAGGAGTTGGGACTCCATGATACTTCAAACTCATGCTCTCTACCAACTCATGTTATTCAATGACCTTAAAGTTCAATAAACATTGGGAAAACAACAGTGGCAGCAGTACTGCGTATGACCCACAACTCATGTGGTATTGTCAAGAGAATGTTAAATTACAGTGCTATGTAAAACATTTTACAGTTTCCTTAGGCACTCAGACATGCTGGGAGTGAGCACACTAGAGGTCCTTATGACTGAACAGAAAAAGATAATACTACCATTCATTCTGAAAGAAGTGACTTTATTTAGCTTTCTCAAAATGTTTAAGGTCACATTTTATTTTCACTGTTAAATATATCTCTTTTCAGAACCCAATGGTTTTATTTCCAAAGGCAAAACAAAAATCAATTTGCTCGTCTTGGAGTTCTGTAACTATATTCAAACAACTGCTGTGGCAAACGCGGTCCAAAGCATGGGAGGGCAGATGAAGATCTGATTTATGAACCACACGTTTTCTGCTCTTAAGTTCAAAATGGCATCTACGAAGGATTGTGCCCAGCAATGCAACACATTCATAATGTCAAATTAAATTCCATTGCAAGCACAAAACAAAAGCACTGTTTTTTCAAAACTATGTTTCAAGCTGAAAAGAGCGCCACAAGCAGAGACAAATTGTAAGCAGGAAAAACGCACTGGTGATAAATTACTGGCCTCACCCCAAAACATTCCCTTAAACATTACTAAGTATCATACTAAAAAAGGACCTCTGAGAAACCTCAGAGAAAGTATGGAACTGGTTACTTCATATCACTACAGAGACTCTGTGGCTTAAAGTCTGCAACCTAACTAGTGGTGTGGCTTGCATCTACATAACTGAATTACCACCACTGCTCTTTTATGTTAGTAGTTCCCACTTTCAAAAACGTAGGACGTTATCTGCAGCATTGTTTCCATTTACGCTTATTGATACTGAATTTAATTATGCTTTTCTATCTCACAGCATTTACAAAATTGGAAATTACCTTCTCAAAATTAAAAATGTATTAGAGAAATTAATGATCAGTTTACTCATCAGTGAACTACTCAGACAACATCTGCTTTGTCATTAAACAAAGCCAATCAGCCACCAAATACATGAAGTTTCTATCGATGCACACATGTTAAATAGATCAAGAAAGAAGGCTTAGTGCAATTTTACACGTGACAAGTACATGTTTTAGAGTGAGAAATTTTGGCTCCTTTTGTTATAGCGAAATTATCAATAGTGCCAAGGCACTTATCTAGCAACCACAGCGATGAAGACTAAAGGACCCAGTTCAGCAGACTCAGGTATGAGCTTTATGGATGTGAGAAGACCTCTGAAGCCAGCAGAACCAGCCAGTCATAAAATAAAGTGCATGACTACATCCTGGTAGGATAAGGGCATATAAGTGAACTACTTGAATTAATCAGTAAATGACAGGGTTTAGGAATTGTTTGTACATGCAGCACTTTCCTGATCTCATGGTGGCTCTTGGGACCAAGAAAGATGAAGAGCACATTTCCACTGCAAGCTCAGACAACAGGGAGCCTTGAATTCAAGACTGAACTTCACATTTTTGAAAACTGGAAAACAAAACCAAAAAACTATCCAAACTGCAGCATCTGTCTCCATTCAAATCTACCCAAGTTTTTCTTGTTTATTCAGCACAAAGTGGGAATACATTTCAAGCTGACATGTGTACATATTTTCCCAGATCAGTGCTTTAAAAACCTGTGATTTAATGTACTGAAATATAACTTACATCTGATGAAGCTGATTCAAGGATAATTCCAAATCCTGAAAGAGGGGTTTCTACATTTACAGGGGGTTCAACTGCTTGCAGATTTGAACTTTCAGGGTTCACTGACAGCTTCTTATCATTCTCGGCAGCACTGGTTTTCTTACTCATAGTAATTGGTTCAACAGTTTTGAGGGGTAGTTTTTTCTTTTTATTTCTCTTTCTTGATATTGTCGACTTTTGCGCACAAATCAGAGGAACAGGAGGTTGTTGTCTGTTTTGAGTCCCAACTGAATAAGAAAAAAGTAATGAATTAAATTTATAGACAAAGAAACAAGTATAACCACACAGACACACCATTAAACTACAGGCATACTGAACTCATCTTCTGGATAAATGGTATAGTTTTCAGTGCTGTTTGTGCATGTGGAACAGTTACATTTCATCTCCTTTGCATAATTTTCCAGTCTGTACAATGGAGATAATGACACCGAACTCCAGTATGAGGTATCTGAAGACATATTGATGAATACTATTTTAGGAAAATTAGAAATATATGGCTCTTCTTCCTAGTGACCACTGGATGGTTAGGGACACAAAGGACTTAAGCAACGATTAATTTGTATGCTCTCTTGAATGACTGAGAATCTCACTGTCTTTGAGCATCTTTTCTTGATAAAACAGCACAAGTGCTAATGCAATTACAGTTATTTTTCTGAGTGTAGTCACCAAGTTAATTAGCTCAGCAAGAACATTTCAAGTATTATTATGTCAAGAATGAGTGAAAACACTATTCAATAGTTTAATTTTTAGAAAAAAAGTAATCCAAAGTTTTATCAGTTTTTTTTTTGCTCATACACAGAAACTGACAGTTCATGTCTTACATTTGAAACCTAAGAGATCATATTTTATATTTATCAATGTTTCACATTTTCCAGTATCCACTATCCACAGTCATTTATATAAATTAAGGCACCAGTCCTGAACCCACACCAATGTGACAGAATACTATGCAGACACAATGACTTGTCATGACCTGTTAATAAGATCAAGGGCAAAATGAAAAAGAAAACTGAAGTGCTATACATCTTTGTTTTACCACATACAAATCAAATTCATTCCAAACTACAAGTGAAATACAAATGGTCTTCATCTGCAAAGACTAGGGGAAAAAGAAACCTTATTATCCTGTTTATTAAATGATTTCCAGGGTACTTCATTTCCAATAAGAACTTACAATGCTGTAATTTTCCGTTTAGCATTTGGACAGAAGGCTGCCTGAATACCAGAAAAAGTTACTACACCTTCACATACATGTTTACATTTTTCATTTTTTTCTATTAGCAACAAAAAAGACCAAACATTTTCTTTTCTCTACAAAACTATTTTTCCATACATATCAGAAAATATGAACTATGCCCTGGCCTTTTCATTAAGAGATTCACAAACTGTCTATATGGTAGATACATAATAAATAAGAACTGTTCTTGCTATCGAGGAAACAGCTCTTCAGGCATAAACTCCATAACACTTCTTGAACACCTGGTTCTAATGTTCTTCTGGCACTGCACAGCTCCTAACCTAGCAGAAACCTAGCCCCCAAAGCATTCCCCAGTTAACAGATTATTGCTAGTTCCATTGGAAGCTGATCATAGCTTAACAGAGGAGGTGATAAGCCAGCCTGAAGAATGGGAGAGGTCACAACATACAGCAGGTAGCTCAGCTTAAGGCTATTGTGAAGCTGGAACTTGAAAGATCTTTGAAATGTTACACAATAATCTAAAGTTGCCTTCTAAATTTGTTCTAGTTTTGTTTTCCCTAATGTTAGTGAACTAGGTGTTAACAGGTAAAGAAGCATCTTGCAATTCTGAGCAAATACACACAAACTGGGGGTAGTTACAGCATCTAAGCCGACCCAGCCCACCATTCAGCTCCCATTGCTAGAGCATCTAGCTGCATTGGTTTTCTCCAATTTAGCCTCAAAAGATTCTTACAAGTTAATGTCCCTTGTTACCGGTAAGGATCTGGCCCTGAGAAATAAAAATCACTTTCCCACAGGGCCTGGGCAAATTTCACTTTGAACAATGTGTCATTAAAGCAGGAAAAAATCCAGGTTTTGCTGAGTCTCTGGGCAGACTTCTTTCTACCAGACCATTTTTCCTAACAAGGAGATGCTAGTCATGGATACGCATGGGACTGGCCATTGTACCTGCTTGAATCTGCATCAGTTTCCTCATGGTCTTGAGCTCTTGAAGAATAGCCTGTAGAGTTGACTGGCAATTACATGTACAGCAGCTTGGTCCAATTGATGAATTCACCATTGGAATTTCTCCTGAAAGAGAGAGGAAAGAAAGAGGGGAGAGATTATGTAATCCACAAATAGAATAGAAATAAAAATGACCTGCGAGCATTTGAAACTGTTATCAATACACTTGATCATGAAATTAGATCCAAAGCAAAAAAGCAAATAATTTTCTATGTGGTCCTTTAAGAGGAAGAGGCTGCTAAGCTTTACCCAATTGCTAGTATGTGCAATTATATACAGTAGGGGATGGCTCAGAGCCTGAATACAATGCACTCTTCACAGCAGGGCTCTCTATTGTCAGGCTAGTTCATCCTGAATAACAATAGCACCAAACCTCATTATAAACATACTCACTCTATCACACACAAAAAAGCCCATCTCTCAGAACAGTCCTACAAAGAATGAAGACAGGCTGCGTAATAAAGGTTTATACTGCACGTTAAATGAGGGCCTCAGAATTTTTAAACTGCTTTAATGTTACATGTGACTCTTTACCACATGAAGAATTGAGAATGAAAATAAAATCTTCTATTCAGAGAAAAAAATAAAATAAAATAGCAGACTAGAAATGAACCACCAGCAAGGAAATCTTTCTGATTTGCTCCTCTGTCACTAGTGCGGCATTGTTTCTAATGGCATGTTTTCCAATACTGCAACCTACAAGATGGGTTTTCTGTAGTTTCCCTTTGATGATTCACATTGTAGTTGAACAGATTCTCCTTTTCTAGTAGTTCTTACTACTGTTTAACTGAATTTACACAGCTCTACCTCTTTGCAATGATATTACTGCCTTGCCTTCCAGATGTTTTGCATGGTAGGTCCAGAATTAGGACGGGCTGTAACAGCTCAAAGTTTTCAAGCTTTACCTGAACAGTTGTATCCTGCGCTTTAGTTTAAAACAACAGTATCCCTGGCTTTAATATTGCAATAAACAAACAAACAAGTCCAAAATTTAGCAAAACTCCCAGCAGTACCTGCTTGAAACTGAGGCCCAATGGAATGTACCTCCCTTCATTTCAGAATGTGCTTCGTGTCATTTAAATTGATGGTTATTTTACTGCTCATCAAAGCATGCAAGAGGAGGGATGATCACTTTATGAAGATATATATGAATGGATGGAACAAAAATCATCTCACTTGGTGTCACATGTGGTGGACTTCAGAGAGCATATTTCCCTTTTTCTTCCATATCCTGACAGTTATCAGGTGCCCTTTAATCATTTCTTAGCTAAAGTGAACATAAGCAACTCATTTAATCTTTGCTCATAAATCCTTCCATTTTTCATTATTAATTTTGCTTTCCTCTGAAGCCAAACCAGTTATTAATAAATACCTTTTTAGGTTTGGTTTGCATTCTCTTCATCAGAGCTCCACTGATGTCAGACCTACACACATTCTCTGACTTGAATCCTCATTTGCAATGGCAAACGGCAACCTAGCCGCAGCTGAATTGATCCAACCCCTTCTTAGGTCTTCCAATGTGCCCCATGCTCCTCAAAACTCCCTTTCCAGGTTCCTGTTCTCAGACTGTCCATTCAGTCTGTTAGGCCTTACGCAAAATCCATCACACCTGAGAAAACTGGTGGTTTTTCTCCCAGAAATGGGTTACTTGTGAGACTAAACTGTGAAATCAAATCTGGAAAACAGGCTGAGAGCCTCCTACTGGAACAAAACCAGATTACTGACTCAGCACAACCCCGCCTAGTTTGAACTCATCCTTCCTTTGTACCCTGTCTTTTCACACTGAAAACTCCTTGGGGCACAGACTGGATTTTATCTTCTCATTGGCCCATAAAGTGTTTTTAGCCCATTGAAACAAGTACAGAGGAAAAAAATGTTAACTTTAGCTATGAAACAGATAACTCGGAACCCTTGAATTTGGGCCCCAAACCCTTCCACCTATTTGTTAAGGTAGACTTTTTTAAGTAGATGTGAAGGTCAAGACCACCTTCAAATTTAATAGCATCAGCATAACTCTGTACTTTTCATTACGAAAAGCAGGTATGGCAGAAATGGAGCATCTGTTTCCCACAAACATGGAGTCCCAGAAAATTAGGAGAGTTTATTAACTAGAGAAATGCATAGTAAGAAAATTCTAGTCATCTCTTCCTCCAGGCTTCACCTTTCTCACTTCTCTGCTGTTTTAGATTAATATGTTCCTTAGGAAAAGACTCATCTCTTCATCAGAATCAAGTATTCAAACTGGGACTCTGGAAATACTATCTGGGAGACTGCAGTGGGAGACGGGGCTAGTGGCTTTTGTTCTTCTAAACAAAAACTCTACATTGTGGTGAATTACATGTAAAAATCGGACAAAGCAAATTCCACCGCTAAATACCTGTACATCTTTCTTACTGCAATATAATACAATCCTAACGAAAGCATGTGAGCACTCAGGCTCCCAATGGAAAACCAAAAGGTCTATTTTCCCATTGAGGCATGGGGGATTTACATTATAATCCCCATTAGCATTGATAGAAATTACCCATGTAAAT
>JANHGO010000289.1:0-42480 GCA_024606505.1 Aquila spilogaster
TAAACGTGATGGAGCCGGAATCAGAGCCGGTCTCCAGACTCAGAGCTACAGCAGCAGGCAGGGGGTGAGTACAAAGTGCTGCTTCTCCCGGCGCTGGGGAAGGGCATCCCGGGTGGGGACGGGGTCCCGGGGGTGCCGGGAGGGTTCCGGAGGGGAGAGCGTGCCCGGAGGGAGCCCCGCACGCCGGGGCGGCTGGGGTTGGGGTGGGGGAAGACATTCCTTCTGCCAGGGGATGATGTGAAAACTCCTGTGCTGGAGAGGAGAACGGGCTGGGAAGCAGGGAGGCCACGCTGGAGCTGGAGGGTGGGAACGGGGCTGAGGTGCGCGGCCGGGGGTGAGAGCACGGCGGCGGGGAGCGGAGCGGGGGGGGCACAGCGCTGGGCATGGCAGGGGGACCCCCAATTCCCAGCACCGGGGGAAGGAGCTCCCGGTCCGGGAACCGGTCCGCGGGGAGGGCACGGGAATCACACCCGCATCGAGATGCCGGAAAGGGCGATTCCACCTCCCCGCGGTGCCCCCAGCACCTCCGCCCCGGGTGGGCACGGGGAGGAGGGTCCCAGCCCCACGCGGGAGCGGGACGGAAGCGCCGCCGCCGAGCCCTGCACCGCGGGACGGGGGGCACCGGTACCTGGAGAGCAGCACCGCGGTCCTCCGAACAGTGGGAGAGCCACGGGGAGGGCTGAGACACGTTCCCAGAGGCAGACGGGTGCGTGGTGGCATGGTCTTCATGTGCTCGCCGCACACGCGCATGCACAAAGATCTCTGTCTGTCTGTCTGTATCCACATATAGCTCAAAAATCACAGCCCGCGCCGTGCCTGCCCTCCTCCTCACGAAGCCGGGGACAGCTTTTGTTATTTCCATCGCTGAATCCGTTGTTATTGTTGTTGTTGTTGTTGTTGTTTCCCTGGGGCCGAGCAAAGGGTTAATCCCTCTGGTTGCGTTGTCGGATGTAATGATGATTTACCGACACTCCCTTGGAAGGACTGGGATTCTTCAGCCTGGCAGTTTGAAAAAGTTGTGCACAGGATCCCTGTGCTTCTGCCAGAGCCGGACGGGTGCGAGATGGGGGGGAAGGACGGGCGGGGGGGCTGGGGGCACCCCAAGTGTCACCCCACTGCCCCACGCGCGGTGCCGGAGCCGGGACTGGGACGAGTGTGCAGCTCCCTTTGTAGGCTGGGCGCACGCTCTGCCTGCGTGCATGTGTCTGTGCGTGTAGGGTTCTGTGTGCCGCTCCCACAGCCTGCACCCAGCTCTCCTGGAGAAGTGTGTGTGCGTGTGTTCGTGCTGAATTTCTGTGCTTCAGGGTGGGTTTTTTGTTGTGTGTTTTTTGTTTTGCCCGGACGTGGCTGTGGCACATCCGGAGATGCTGTAGCTGTACCAGCTCCCGGCTGCGCCTTTTAAACGCTGTCACGGTGTGAGTGCGGTGCCTGCCGGGGACCGTGCAAGAGTGGTTGTCTGTCAAAAATGGAGAAGGCCGAAGGGGAGCGGGGGATGAGGACTGCGGCGGAGGACCGAGAGCAGCACAGCCATGCAGTGGGGCATTCAGAGGGCCCCGGTGCTGGGGGGATCCTTGGAGATGCCTTCTTGCTGCTTTGTGAGCGAGATGGAGGGGTTACCCGTGGTCACGATGCAGATGTGGGCAGGGAGATCCCACTCTGGTCCCAGCACTGCGCTGACGCTGGGTCAGGGGCTGGGTTAGGGGCTGGGTGCCGGTGGGGCTGCATGTGCTGGGTCTGCCCCAGCACCTCAGTGCCCACTGAACAGTGCTGTGGGAAGTGTGCTCCGTGGGCTCATGGTAACCCTGGATATCAGTGCCTTTTGTTCCCAGGGTCTGCTCTGGGTTGCATACCTTGCCAGCGTGCTGCTGATCCGTTCCTTCCTCGGCAGAGGTCGCTTGCTGATCTTACATTTATCTCCCGATGGGCTTTTCGGTGCTGGGATTCAACTTGCATGGTGCAGCGGTGCTGTGCATCCTGCCATTCCCCTGCCGGCTCTTCCTGTCGAGGCCTTTGGTCTCAGCGACGATCCTGGGAGCCCAAAGCCACTTCCAGTCCACGCTGGTGCCACAGAGCCTATTCCAGAGCCACAAAGGGAACCCTCTGCTGCCTTCCCACGGAGCACTGGGTCCCCACGTGTCCTTGGGGCTCCACATATCCCAGCGCTCCCCTGACATCCCCATCACGGGGCTGGTGGCTGGGAGCTGATTGCGTGTCCAAGCTGCAGCACTTGTGCTCTACGCCCCGGCCCCTTCCACCCTCAGCACTGTGTGCTGCCCGTGTTTCAAGGTGGACCTGCAGGCAGGGCAGGTGATCTGGGACAAATTACAGCAATGCTGGGCTAGTTCAGCAGCAGGCAGGTAAATGGGACGTGCAGGTTGGGTGGCTTGCAGCAAAGAGGAGGTGGTTGCACATCCTTGTGGAGGTGTATGCTGGGATGGTCAGGGTTAGGGTCACAGCGTCACGGCCAAGGTGTTGGCTGAGGTCCTGCAGCAGGGTCGCCCCTCTGCTGCCACTCTGAGCATGTGATACAGCTCCCAGCTTCATCCCATCTGCAGTGACTTGCAGGAGTAAAAACTGTCCTGCTTCAAACCTGCACTCATCCAGGTTGCATTAAAGACCAGGGGGCTCCCAGGTCTTGCACTGAGGGGTTGGATGAGATCTTTAAATGGTGAGAGAATTGAAGGTTTTTTTCTCTCTCTTCTTCTGCCTCTTTGTTGGGAGCATGAGGGCAATGATGGACGCTTAGCGAAGTGCAAATGGGAATAATGGGCAATTCTATATGGCTCTGCCGAGCCCCATTCACAAAACGAAGGAGTGCAAAGGTGTTTGTTGGAAGGACAAAAGAAAGGAGTTAGATGACAGATCGCGCTTAGCACTTGTGTTTGTTGAGAGCTCCAGTTACTAGCTGAGGACACAAAGGGAAGGGCCGCAGTGAGTGTTGTCACATCACTCGGCAGCAAAGCCAATAACCCAGGCAGTGCTGGTGAGCAAAGAGGAGACCAAGGAGCGCGCTGTCAGTAAGATCCCCTATTGCAGGAAGTTGCTGGGGGGCATCTGGAAGGGTGTTGGAGTCATCGCGGCCTCATCAGCCTGTCCCTCTTCTGTCTGCATAGTGAGGAAGCAGGCTGGCAGCAGCAGGAGCTCAGAGAAGCTCTGGGCCCGGGTTGTGCAATGAATACAAAGCTCTGGTTCCCAAGTAGGAGCACAGGGACGGGCAGCTTGAATCCCTTTAGCCCTTCCTCTGCAAGTATCAGCATTAAGCCTTTGCAGGAGCAAGGTGAGGTGCTGAAGGAGTGGGGTTGGCCATGCCAGTGCTCCATCTTGTTCTGTGTACTGCAAATCTGCATTAACCTCCAGGAGAAATCCTACGTGGAGCTGGGGGAGCAAACAGCTTTGTGGCAACCAGGCCTTCCCTGTGCCCGGCTGATAAGAAGAAGGCTTTTAGGAGAGCAGAGTCTGTTTGCAGTACTTGAGACCTCCTGCTGCATTGCTCTCCTTGATCCATCCTCTTTGTGGCTACACATGCAGTGAATTTGTAGTTGTAGCTGAGGTTATATAGACGTGCACCCAGGAGCAGTGGGTTGGATAATTGTTTTGTGAACTTGGTGCTGGATGATATTTTGGGGAGCTGGTTATATATATATATATGTGTATATATGTGTGTGTATATATATGTATATGTATATATATAGCTGGTTAATATATATTTATAGCTGGTTATATATTATATATATTATATATATATATATATATATAGCTGGTTAACATTGCAAAAAAATAACACAGAACTATGCAGGGTCAAAGCAGGGACATCCACATAAGGATGGGTTCCCATCCCTCTCTCCCAAAGAAGCAGTATCTTTTCCAGAAGTCCTGGAAAGGCAGCAGAAGTTTGTGCAAAGAGCGATACTCGCACCAAATGAGATTTCCACCTCCAGCAGCTGTGAGTGGGGTCGATTCCATGGGGCAGTTTGGAGCCTCCGTACGTAGGCTGTGCTTTCTGTTTCCTGTTGGCTGCAGAACTGCCTGGAAGTGTTATAAAAAGTCACCTACGCTCACGTGCATCGGATCGTGAGCGACGCATACATATCTCTTCTTAAGGATTATCATTTGATCTACAGTTGGAAACGCAGATTTGCCTTTCTTGGAAAGCAGTCTTCAGCACCCAGCTGGCTTTCTGATCTATCGGACAGAGAGAAATACACCTGGATAGGAGAGAGTGGGGAGGAATTGTTTTTCCACTCTGCACGAATGTTTGCAATATGTAATATATTGCAATATATTGTAATATATTTTGTTTCAGCTTTGAGCCGTCATTTAAGCAAAATGGGACCTCTAGGGCGATGCAGTCATCTCCCGACATCCTGAAGCCCCAGCAGAAGTGGTCCTACACCTTCTGGTTGCTTTTTGTAGGAACTCCTCTGGGTGCTTGTTCTTGGTGCTCGTGTTGGTGGTAGGTGGACGGTTGGACTGCATGATCTTGTAGGTCTTTTCCAACCTTGGTGATTCTCTGATTCTGCTGCTACCTGCATGCCCACTCCTTCACTGGGGAACGCTGAAGTCACTGCTATAGGCTGAGAAGTGTCACTGTTGGCCTTTGTACTTCTTGGCCCTTCTCTGCTGTCTCTTGCCTTGCGCTTTCAACGCTGCCTTGTTCTCATGGACTCATCATTGGTATCTGCAAAAAGTAATGTAGTCAGTGGCTTCAGTTTGCTGTAAAGGGAGTTTGTGTCTCCACTGGAAAACCTTTAGGGTTCATGTGAGTTTATGTCATTGGTGTTTAGGGGCATTTCTTCACCTGGTAACTACGGCGGTGGGATCCTCATTTGGGTATTCAGAGGCCCTGTACTGTAAAAGAAATGAATGCCTTTAGTGGGTGCCCCTTGGTAGAGTCTCAGTGGAAATCGCTGGTGGTGGCAAGAAGCAGAGATGAAGGCAAGGTGGGTTTGATAGCTCTATATAAGGAGAAAAGCCCTCACTATTACTACTCAAGCTGCTTATGCAATCCTGTCGCTGCGGAGTTGTAACGGAAAAAGAGCCTGCTTTATAAAATCCTGCGATAATTAACGGCCCCATCAGTCACAGCTCTGCCATTTGGAAGCTGCGTGTGCTTTTTCCATTAAGTTGGTAAATTTTGCCAAAGTGTTTTTCTTCAGTGCTTTGGCACTCGGCCCCGCTCTCAGCTCGTACAGTACGAGGGGTCCAGGAGTGGGGCTGGGGCCAGCTGGATCCCGCGCGTTTGTCTCCTTTAAGGCCCCGTCGCTGTCACCGGAATGGAATTATGTGCTGGATTTTCCCTGAGGTTTGTTTCCCCCACCATGTTGGTCAACAGGGATTTTGGAAGCAGATTTGGGTTGTGAAGGTGCTCCTGCGCCCCTCCAAAACCTGTGTGTTGTGTGCCCCCGTGTTTGCACAGAGTATAAGTCAGTTTAAGTTTGCACACAGTATAAATCAGATCCTCAGATGTTTTTAATGCCTGGGGTCCTCCTGCCCACGTTGTGTTGCTCACCCCCTCCCCTCGCCTTCCCACTAGCCAGTTTAGCCCAGTTGGTGGCACCCAATGAAACCTTTGCTCCACACACATGTGGGAACGGTGTCCGCATCCCAACGCTCCATTGAACCTTTGGAGGCGAGCACAGAAGTGCAAGTCTTCCTATGATGCAGATTTTGGCCTCATTTCAGTCATAACAAGGTTTCATCTAGAGGTGGCCATCAGGAGTCATCGTATTCCCCTTGTCTTCCTACCTTCCGGGTCTGCAGCCCCAAGAGCTGCGTCCCATGGGCTGCAATGGGCAGAAAACAGCCCCATCTCCCCACTGGAGATCTCTGGAGTGCAGGGAAGCTGTCCTGGTTAGCATATAGCTGGCTACAGGACTTGGTGAAAGGTTTGGCTGTTCCAAGCCACCATTCCTTCATGCATGAACTACAGCAGCCCCAGAGCTCCTGAAATGTGCAGCCCGGTGTCAGGGTAGTGGAAACAGTACAAGAGTGATGTGGTTCATCTCATTTGTTTCCCAGCCGGAGTGGGGCTGCTCCAGTATTTTGTCCCTTTGAGCCTTAAAATATCAGCCAGTGGCTGGATTCCTGCATGGAGCTTTATGTTCAAGGCCAGGTTTCCCCGCTGATGCGTAAATCACTGTGGCTTCATTGGAGCTGTGGGAAGGGGTCTCCTGCAGTAGGTGAGGATCTGGCCCAGGGTAATACATCGTCTCGGAGGATATTTTCCTTGTGCTAAAGCTGAGACTTGATGGCAGGAGAAGAGTGGTCTCTAATCCCCATTGATAAACGACTCCTCTCTGCCAGACCTAAGAGAGCAGCGAGCCGCGCTTTGCCATTGCTCTGTGTATCCCAGTGCTCGCTGCCTTGGCTGAGATGGAGAACAACCGGTGGACGTCCCACACTGCCTCTGGCTGAGGACTGTCTGTAGTTTACATTCTTGTCTCCGTTCCTCCAGCTGCCTAATGCCCTTGCTGGTCGAGCTGCTAAATCTCATCTCTCGAAGACCAGGGAATTCAATCTCCAAACTTTCCACTGACAGTTTTAAGTGAGCTTAACCGAGGAGTTTCCTATGTTCGTTGTTTGGCCACGGATCAGGGAAGCTGGCGGGGGAAGGGGGGGGGGCTCAGATGTCTTTCTGTTCAAACTTTTCCTTTCTGCTGCTGTTTCAATGGCACTGTGATGCTTAAGGCTTAGCTAAAACAGAAAGCTTTGCCCAATCCCTTCCACTGAGCACCCGTTGTCCCTGAGGCGTGTGGCCACCGCCACCAGATTATGATTCAGGAGGAGGCCGTTAGCAGGGCTGGGTTTGCTATTAATGTTGCAGAAACTCATTATTTTTTCTTCTCTTCCAATTTTAGGGGATTCTGCTTTGTCTGGACTGTGCTGTGTTTTAGCTGGTTCCTGGGATTCACACAGGGAAACTCTGAAGGTAAATCACACTTTTTCCCCTCTTCCTTTTTTAATCAAAGCAAAAGCCAAGGGCTTTTATGTAATTTAGGGCTAAACATTTAATAATTCCAGAGCCCAGTGTGGAGAATTAAGTGCATTTATTGCTGATCGTTGCACTGCTGATGATGTAGATGACGCAGTTAACAGCTGGCAAAGGAACCGGGTTTCTACAGGTGATTACGTGCCCCGCAGGACTTTCAGAAGTGCCTTTCTGCCTGCTGGAGCGGCTGGGAATGAAGCGCTTTGGTGTATCTAAAACACCACTGGCATCTACCTCCATTTGCTCGCACTTAACTGATGTCAGGAGGTGCCCCTTGAGGCCGGGTCGTTAAGGAATTAAGAGTCTTTGGCAAATGATTTTTAACTCGACTTGGATGCAACCCAGTCGTACCTGTGCAGATACACGGGATGCTGCGTGTGCAGAAATTATGAGAGTTCTGGAAGTAGACGGTTGGCCATTAGGAAGAACTGCTTCTCAGAAAGTGGTGGGGCAGTGGCACAGGCTGCCCAGGGGGTGGTGGAGGCACCGTCCCTGGAGGTGTGCAAGGAAAGGGTCGGTGTGGTTCTGAGGGACGTGGTGTATGGGCAGTAGTGGTGGTCGGTGGACGGATGGAGTGGATGATCTTAGAGGTCCCTTCCAACCTTAATGACTCTTATGATTCTGTGAAAAGCAAATTTCAGGAAGAAGTCTCCCACAGGGGTAGTTTATAGGAGAATTGCTGTGTCTGGCTCAGCCTCTGTGCTGCAGGGAGAGCCTTCTATAGGGAGTCACCATATACCTTTACCCATCTTCTCTAGGCATCCCTTCCTGGTGCTGCTGGAGATGGGACAAAAGCTTGGACTGCAGTGTCCCCCCCCCATGTCAAATTAGCGTCAGAGTCAGCAAAAAATAAAAAATAAATTAGTATTTTACAGCTGATAGTGGTAACTGAGCATCTCTGCAACATCTGTTTGTCAGGGAGCCAGCTCCTAAAATAGCAACACCTCTTCCACGCGGATGTTTTACACGGGCGCATGCTGGAACTGAGCAGCTTCCTGCGACCAGGAGACAACAATAAGTGGACTAGGAGGCTCCAGGGCTCTCAGTCTACAAAGCATGAAGGAAAAACAGAAAGTTGGTCAGTGCTCAGCTGTACGCCAGCCCACGGAGCACTTCTTACAGAAAAAAAATGTAAAATAGCATCCCTGCCATCAGCAGTTTTGAAAAATGTAATATTTTCCAAATTCTCCTTCAATGCAAAAGAGGTGAACATCTGGCTGAGTTACTTAGTCAAGCAGTTTTCGGAGCAAGTTTTATGTCAGCTCATAAAGAGGCAGAACAAATACTGTCTCTTGGCGTCTCTCCTTTGAGTAGGTTTTAATAGGCCGTTTGGATCCATCTTTATCCATCATCTTAGTCCCATGATAATTATGGGATGGTGCTGTCTTTTTTATTGTTGCCATCAATTCAAAGGGAGCTCTTTCACTTTGTCCTTACCGCGTTACCTTAGTGTGATAGATGCTAACCTTTTGAGATCATAGAGTCATTAAGGTTGGAAGGGACCTCTAAGATCATCCAGTCCATCCGTCCACCTACCACCAGTACTGCCCACTTAACCATATCCCCCAGTACCACATCTACCCTTTCCTTGGACCCCTCCAGGGACGGTGGCTCCACCACTCCCTGGGCAGCCTGTGTCAGGAAGATGATTCCCTTGTGATAAAGGAATTAAAAACTTCTGCTCTATTTCCCAACAATCAGAGTCGGGCTCTTTTTCTGGGAACCAGAAGGCAAAGTCTTCCAAGGAAGCAAAGGCTGTAAGGAAACGTTGGCCATTTGAGACTGTGTTATCACTCGGGATTTTTGAATCTGAGATGGACAAAAACGAATTAGAGCTTGTTCGTGGATCTGCGTGAGGATGAAATTAAGCCAGTGCTGTGGGCTACTGAAAAGACCACAGTTGTTACTGTAAGGTGTAGAGATCCGTCTGCACAGTGGAAAATCGGGGAGCACAGAGGGTGGTTTTTCCCTAAGCATTACAAATCCAAAAGATCATGAGGTTAGTGAGTTCATCCGATGTGCACTGACTAAGGGTCTGGGCAGTAACTATTGGAAATGTAGAGTTTGTCCTACCCAATTGTAGCCGTGGGCATCCCATCTCAGCTGCTGGAATCTGGGAAGCTCCGAGTTATTTCTCTCCTGCCTTTTGGCTTCCTTCCTGATGAAGATTTTTATGCAGGGAAAGGGGGAGGGAGAGAAAGAAGAGCAGGATAGCAATGAAAGCCTTTATCCCCTCTTTTGGACACGATCGTGTGCTTGTGCAGGAATCTCTGTGCGTCTCACTTAGATAGATTTTCCCTGTTGCTCAAGTGTTGCTGGAGGAATGCAGCAGCTAGGTTCAAGGCACCTGGGAGCAGGCAGCTCTTAGTGAACGGATTTTTAATGTGTTTTGATGGAAAAAATCTACAGAGGAAAAAAAAAATGAAGGAGGAAAAAACGCTTTGCTCAACTTGGAGCCATTTAAAGCAGCAAAAATTACCTTGCCTTCTGCTTTAGCCAATGACATCTCATCATCCCTCGGGATGTGCCCCACCTGCCCGGGGCAGTCGTGGGGGGCAGAGGCAGACGGGCTGGGTGTGCAGGAGTCCGGAGCTGTGTGCCTGGACCTGGGGCTGGAAAATCCACACCCGTGTCCTGCATGAGGTCTGTTTTATTCAGATTCTTTTGCGTAAGCATCGAGAATTTGGCTCTACCTTTGCGGGTTTTTAGGGAGAGGAGAGGTTGGGTCGTGTTTTTTTTCCCCTTTTTCATCGGCACTGTTTGATGCAGTTGCTAACAAGGCGGTTGGGTCGGTGTTGCTAGCAGTAGCAGCATGCTCTGAGCAGGGGAACACCCTTAGGTCTTCACAGAGCAGCTACCAAACAGAGCCCAGAGTGTAAAGCGTTTCTGCCCAGTGGAGACGCACTGCAGTCTGTCTCTGGGACAGAACCTAAAAATACATGCAGAAATTGGAAGCTGGTGTCTAGCTCCCAGTTTCACCAGTAAACTGATTTCCTTAGGGCTAAGTCCTGGTGTCTTTGAAGTCTGTGGCAGGGGTCCCACTTGAGTTTGCGAGAGCCAGGCTTTGGCCTTTACCATTTCATGGGCTCTGGAAGTAATCCAGCTTGAAGACATCGCTGCGATTCCTCCTTTCAGTGCACAGACTCTATCTTTGCTGTGCTGAGGGACAAACCCTGTAGAGCAGTACTGCAGAAAAACAGTGGGGGTCCAAGGATTCCTCCCTAGTATGGGAAAAGGACCGTTATTGACGCCTGAACAAGCTGTGCACTAAATTATCCCCTCTGCACGGAGTGGGGAAATTTCCATCCCCTTGCACATCTGACACGTCTTCTCCAGGATAGTCTCTGCTAGAAAACGAGTTCAGCTGCCTTGTAAAAGGGAGGTGGGAATATAGCCATTCTCAGACAAAATAAATATTGATTGACTAGTTCTTACGTACAGAAATAGCCATTGTTTTTGCCAGAGTCACAGAACAGAGGTTTTCTCGCTGTTCTCCTGCCTTCCTGGCCAGAGACATTACAGGCCTCAGACTGGCTTGAGTCTCCAGCCCCTCTGGCCAAAACCGAGGATCTCTTTCTAGTGCCGGTTCTCCAAATATTGAGAATTGTGCTGAATATTTAATAGTTGAGGGTGAAGGCGGCCAAATTCCGAGGCCCCTCTAGAAAAGCAGCTGGCTTTTTTCTTTGGACAACCTTTGATTTGCCTTTTCTTTTCCTATGGGAAAGCTACAGTCCCATGGTGTTAGCTGACGTGCAGCCGTGATTGGCACTGCTGCATTTCTGATTGATTGTTCAATTCTTACCTTGAGAGATCAGGATTTGAATTAGGCAGCCCAGGCAAGCAACCTGCTTAGGCTTGTTTCCCCACTTAAAGATGGAGTTAAATGGTCATCGAGTAATGGGGAAGAGGGAAGGAAATACAGTTGTCCTAGCTTATTTTCAGCAGTGGTAACATCACGTTCATCACTCTAGCCTTACGTTTAAGTGTCTTTACCAGCAGTTAACATCCCTTGTTAGGCTGAAAGTTGGCGTAGGAGTAAGAGAACAGGCTTTTGGGCACATGGAGCCCTTCTTTCAGGTCTGGGCACATTTACCTTTGCAGTTCTTCTGACATAGACCTGAGCATCTTCCCCAGTGGAGCAGTTCAGCTGAAGTTGCAGCCAGCTGGCTCCAGGCTGTGTTGCTGTTGCCTGCTAATCTGCTTTGGACTCCAGGCTGTGTGACTTCTGTTAGACTTTGGGGCCAGAAACCAGAGGGCTCTGCTTGTACATCCTCTGCAGGCTTCTGCCAGCATCAGTGGACAGAGATGGGTGCTGTGGAGAGCAAGCATCCTGTCTTCTCTTGAGCAGTGCACTCAGCAAATCCCACCTGCTCAGTGGCAGTCACAAGTAGTTTTTCAGCTTTTCACAATCCAAGCCTGGTTCCTCCAACTTACTGAAATAATGTAAGGCTGAAAGATGATCCGCTGGGAAAAAAGCACTGCTGTTGAGAACCTGAAGAAGTTCAGTGAAATCTAGGTGTAATTTTTTCATGCTGGGAGGCACTTTTGCTTCCCAAAACTCTCCAGAGTCTCTAAGATCAAAAGCTGCTGCTTACTTATCTGGAGAGGGACAGATAGAAGGCTTTTGCTCCCTTTGAAAGCTCTGTTCGTCGCCTTCTGGGGATCTAACGTTTTGCAATCTCTGCTCAGTCTGTTGTTCAAATTCCTTTCCAGCTGTGTGGTCAATACTCAGAACTACATCTCAGAGAAGTGGAGTGTTGGTGCTTAGTGAGAAATTGCCTCGCCGTGAGCTCAGCTCCTTCCAGGACATCTGGAGCTGGTCTCTGGTGGGACAGGACAGCCAGCCAGATGCACCATGGAGCTGATGCGTTTTGGCAATTGCCAATGACTGCGTTGAGCGCGCACTTGCTTTTCACACTATGTGCAGGAGAAAGAGCTGCGTGTGCTCAGTTTTGGTTACATGAATGTATCTTTGTCAGAGGATGGTTGAGGTTTCTTCTAACGTGTTGCACTTTTGCATGGACTGGCTTGACCCCCAGTAGCCACCTTACATGGGCCCAGCCCTTGGGTTCCTCACCAACTCACATTTTCTTATCGCTTCCCTTTCAGATGTGGATGTTCTTCAGAGATTGGGCCTGGGAGGGAGAAGGCCGTCGAGCGGATTGTCCTCATCCCGTGCCGTTCCTCAAGGGGTCATTCCTCTCAAATCAGGGGTTATCTTCACTCAGCGAGCACGCGTCGAAGCACCGGTCAGCACCATCTTCCCCGCAGGCTCCAGCACTGACCTGCTCCTAGTGCTGAGCCTGTGCTCCCACCGCATCAACAATGCTTTCCTCTTTGCTGTCAAGAGCAAGAAGAAAAAACTGCAGCTGGGGGTTCAGTTTGTGCCTGGGAAGATAATAGTGTACGTGGGCCACAAGCGCTCTGTATATTTTGATTACAATGTTCACGATGGCCAGTGGCACAATATGGCCATCAATATCCGTGGCCAGACAGTCACTTTATTTACTTCTTGTGGGAAGCGCAGAGTACATGCGGATTTGCATTTTAAAAAGGACGAGGCGTTGGATCCACGTGGATCTTTCCTCTTTGGGAAGATGAACCATCACTCCGTGCAGTTTGAAGGAGCCATCTGCCAGTTCGATATTTATCCTTCCGCCAAGGCAGCTCATCATTACTGTAAATACCTGAAAAAACAGTGCAGGCAAGCAGACACCTACCGGCCAAACCTGCCCCCACTCATCCCCATCCTGCCCAGGGATCCCAGTGCCTCCCCGAGTACTCCACAGCATATGGAGCCCTCGCTTCAGGGTCTGAAGAACTTGACCACTGCCACCCCATCCTTGGCGTTTGGCAGGGTCACCGCACCCCTCAAGACTCGGGGTTCGGGTGCTACAACTGTTGCCTTGGTCTCATCCCAGCCGCCGCTGCCGAGACAGACAACCAAAGGCACAAAGGTTACAGTGGCCCCATCTCCTGTTCCATTGAGTACCGGGACACAGCCACCCATCCGTTCGCTGCCTCGGGGGACGGTGACGACCCTCAGGGTGTCTCGGCCCACTTCCAGCACGCACACGGAGAAAACTCCCCTGCCCAGTGCCAAAAAGGCCCTGCCAACAAGCCCGAGCCCTGCCACGGCCGGCAGGAAAGAGACCAAGCAAGACACCAAAAAGAAGATCAACCAAAAACCAACCACCAAGCCCTCTGAAGCACCCAGTACTGTAAAGCCCACAAGGAGGAGGATTGACAACACAACCAGCAGTGTCCACTTTGTCACCCTGAAGCAAACCCCACAGACCCCAACCGCCGGGCCCCTTCCAAAGAAGCACGTGCCACCCCCCACCAGGAAAGGGGATCCTGGCAATGTCCCTCTGGTGTACACCAAACCGCCCCTGGGGGCTGCCCGTCCTGTCTCCAGAGCCCAGGCACAGGTCTTCAACCTCACCACCCCAGCTGCGACCGATGGCTATCAGATCTTCGACCTCCTTGGGCCCACTCCGTTTCCATTTTTACTGGGATACCCAGGAGTGAAAGGAGACAGAGGACCTCAGGTAAGCTTGAGCACTTCGTAGCTCTTCGTAGTCCCAGCTCAGCTGGGTTGGCGTTTCCGGAAAAACAAATGCAAATACACAGATTGATTCAGGAAGCAAAAAAAACCTTTCTCTCTTTTGATGGTGCAATGGTTTTTTTGTTTGTTTGTTTTATTTTTCGTTTATTTCTCAAAACGCGCAAAGAGTTTCCTCTATAAATGGAGCTACGGCGTTCCACGTGCAATGAGCGCTCTCAGGGTGTGTGTGTCTTGGCCATCGCAAGCGTACACACATTTTGTAATGCTAAAAGCAGTCAGGCCACACTAATTATCTGCTAACATGTTTTTTTTTTAACGTAAGAATGCAAACAGAATCTTTAATCTGGCCAACGTTCAGGAGGATTTGGTGTTCCAACCCAAGTCTTTTGCTGTAATATATATATGTGAGAGAGGGGTTGTACATGTATAAGTTTCTCCCAGACGGAGACTTTGGTTGCCAAGTTCCAGCCTAGAGCGAATTTTTACAGCTGACTTCTTAAAATAGTGAAAGAAGGGTATACAATGGAAAATTTGAGGCAAGCTCAAGGAACACGGTCGACAGCACTTGTGTCTGCAGATGTGCTGCTCATTGTTGCAACCCCTAAAATGCAGGGGCTGTGTTTTGCTGAGCCCCCCGCGCTTGCTGATCTTCAAGGTTGGCGTGTCCTGCCTCTCACTTCTCGTAGCAGCACGTTGGCTGTTTCTGGTGGTTTCTGGGGGGAGTTACTGAGGGGTGTGCTTCGTTCCGAGGTTCCCGGCGGTGGGAGAGGTGAAGGACGCCTGACTTCACAGGCACATCCCTGCTGTAGTCATTGCACTTGGAGACGTTTTGCGAAATCCCTGAGTAGGCAGAATGAGCTTCCGCAGATTTATCTGTGGGCAGTGCTTCGCGGAGGAGCATTTCAGGCATAATTCCAAGAACAGAAGTTCAGCAGTCGTGAACTTCTCTTAAAACGCTCCTTACCTGTAATGGGTACATGTGTGGCCCGCGCTGAGCCCAGAGAAGTCTTGGACTTCTTACCCTGCGCTGTGCTGAGGGTGACCGGGCTCCAAGTCCCCGCTTCCCCCTGCAATTTAAAGAGTGAATTATTGAGCTGGAGTGGAAAATCCCTCTCGACTTGTGAATCATAGCAAAGAAACTGATTCAGGCTGTGAGGACTGAGGGAAGAGATGGCAACGTTTTTCCATCTGGTCCGAGAACTGGAGCCCTGAATCGAGGGAAAGGAGAACATCTTGAGGCTCTGCCTGGCCTCGTCCTCTCCAACTGCTGGAAACAAAGTCAGCACTTAGGGAGGAAAGGTTATGGCTGGAGCTGGCTCCTGTGACTCATCGGGGATCTCTGTACAATGGTTCCTTGAACGTCTCTGACGTGGGAACAGAGAAGGGAGAAAAGACCAGAATGGGGCTGACACACTGAGAAATGCAGCACTCGGACGGTCAGAGGAGTGTGCTCAGAGCGAGCGCTGATAACTGCTCTGTGTTTGAGTAATTGCCTGGCAGCGTCCTGGTGCTCGGGCAGACGCTCTGGTGAGGTCAGGGCAGGTCTCCGGGCTGGTTATGGTGCTGCACGCGATGGGCTGGGACGGGCTCTCCATCTTCTTACCAAGAGAGGAGGAAGGACCGTCCTTCATCCTGATCATCCCAAAATTAGGATGTGTCTGAGAGCCCGGGATGAGGCAGTGATGACTCAGGCGCTGTGGTCTCTGTGCTTTTTGTGAGCGGTACCAAAATAACTGTGGTGTAACCTCAGCCATGCAGAGGGGCCCCTTCCCCGCAGCTGAGGGAAGCGTCTGCGTGGTTAGAGGAGTGCAGTCAGGAGGCTGAAGGGATGCATTTACCTCGAAGCAAAAAGCAGCACCGCCTGCGGGTTCGTCTGCCCTAGAAGACCACCACGGTGCTGCACAACAGGAAGCGCTGACACTGTCTCACATGCAGAGCATTAATGCTTCAGGAATGTTGGGTTTTACTGGGAGGGAGGATAATATGCTCTTTAAAAAGCAAAATTGCTTGGGAACCATTAATAACCGCAAGCATTTGGGATCTCTGCTGTGAATTTCTTCTGGAGAGGAGGGGGAAATTGCAATAAGAGCCCCCAAGCACGGTGCTAGGTCAGTACCCGGGCGTTACTTGGGGCTGGCCAGCATCCTACACGACCCCAGCACATGGCTGCAAACAGCTAGGGCAGCCACAACAGGAGAATAATGCTTAATGTTGGGTTTGGGGGCCAGCATCTCAAGCCCTCACAAGGATGGGTGTTTGGAGTCCTTAGATGGATGGAGAAGTGTTCGCTTGCTGGGGAGGGGGCTGTGCACACAGCAGCTTTGCTGCAGGGTGTAGGGTGCTGCAGCCCTTTGCCTTCCCCATCAGCAGCGATGTGTGCTCTGTGCATGTCGCAGAGCTGCAGCAAAGCCTTGCCGTGGCACAGCTGGGTTGCAGAGTACCCAAGCCATGCACACAGCAGCACCATCATCCAGTTTGTGTCTGGGTCGCCGGG
Source organism: Aquila spilogaster (assembly GCA_024606505.1). NCBI lineage: Eukaryota > Metazoa > Chordata > Aves > Accipitriformes > Accipitridae > Aquila > Aquila spilogaster. The sequence goes on from JANHGO010000289.1 coordinate 16,051, forward strand.
TCCGAGTGTCGGTGGCAGCAGCCCAGACAGAGGTGTGGCAAGGCTCTGGCAGGCAGCATCATTGCAAAGGCAGATGTTTCTGAGCCCATCCCAAGTCTAGACTGCTCCAGCTGCCATCTTCCACACGAGCAGTTTGTTTTGGAGCACGGCTCCTTTCGCAGAGAAGCGATTCTTGCCAATGCAATCAGCGTTCAGGGGAGAGAGAGGAGATTGGGAACAAGGATCAGATACGAAGGGCCTATTTCCAGTCCTCGTACCAGGAAAGGCTGCTCAAGCTGACAGTCTATGATAAATTAGGAACACACAATGCGTTTGAGTGTCTCTTAATGAATGAGTCATGTTTTCTCTTGAAAGGAAGAAATAGCATGCTTTGTATAATACATGGGAAAAGTTTTAGCTTCACTCGTGCCCTTGGATCATAATTTTTTGCTAATTTAACCAGAATTGTCCTCAAAGGGGAAAAATGTTGTAGGCAAATGACTAAGCATCAGAGAGCTCTATTTGCATAAGACGAAGTTCATTTTGAAGAGAAGTTGTTGAGAGTGTAATGGAGACAGATGTGCAGCACAGGATGCAGAGATGTATCCTATAAATGCATGTATAGGTATTTCATAAACCCTAGGAACAGAAAGTGAGTGATAGAGTATGGGATCCCTTTATTTCTTTGTACTCCTTCAGCCTTCCTTCCAGGATCTGGAGTTGCTTGAGACTGACTTTCTCATGCAGAGACCGCTCCCGCTATGTCTGTAGAAAAGCTGTTTTCATCAAACTGCAGTACTGATATTTTGCTGTGTATAGTGCTGCCGCACGATTTGGAATACAGCTGTGGACTTCTCTGCTATAGCTGTTGTACAGACCCAGAATACGCATCTGTCTCTCTTCCAGAAATCGTGTCAGAGGAGTGGCTGTCCGCCAACATCTTGGTTTCTGCCAGAATTTCGAGGGTTCGGGTCTTCTCTCCTCCTGTGCACAGCGCTGGCAAGGGCAGGGAGGTGTGGAGGGGCTGGTGTGTCCTTTGCGATGAGTTCTTCTCATCTTCCGTTCTCCTGAGCAGGGTAAATCTAATGCTGGTGCTGCCCCTGCAGTTGTTCAGTCCCTCCGTGCCGCTGCTCTCCGGATGTGTGGTACTAAATGATGGACTTACGGCAGAGAACTGATGGAAGAAATGCAGCTTGTCTTCCTGCAGGAGGAAAGCAGGGCAGGTTCTCTATCTGCAGGGGTAAAAAACATCCCTGCTTATGGTGCTAGCGTGGGGAGAAGCTTTTGATGCATTTTCTGAAGTCACTTTTAAGGTGGCTTTTACCACATGCGTTAGCATCTGAGAAGGAATAATGTTTGGCCTTCCCTCTCCTGTTCGCACACAGCAGCATGCCCTCCTCTGATGTGCAGCCAGTTATGGGATGGGCAGGGGGACAGAGCGTGGAGGGCACAAGTACAGTGGAGAGACTCTAAAATACAGATGTGTCCATCTATCAGTGTGCGCTGGAATGGGACTGAGTCACGTCTTGGGCAGTCGTCAGCTGTTTGCTGCCAGGCTGAGTCCCTGCCCCTCAGGGAGCAATTACAGAAATAGTTTTGCAACCTGAGTGATATGAATCCGAAATCATTCAAAAGGAAGAGAGTCATTTCCCACATCTCCGGCACCGATTCCTGTACCGATTACGCTTCGCTTGAAGCCTTCCCCGAACAGGTTCAGCCTTGCTCAGGTTGAGATCTGAAGGCAGCTCTGTTCCCAGGGGTGTTGCTGCGGGCAGGGGAAGCCATGGGGAGGGCCACGACGTGGGGAAGGCGGAGGGATGAGCTGGCTGATCTCAGCAGCAGGAGGAAGCGGTGAGATTTCTCTTGTCCTCAGGGTCCGATGTATTTCACGTTCAGACAACCTGGCTTAATTTTCCATGTGCAATTTGAAGCTCCGAAAGCTACGAAAAGCATCCTTTTTGCGCCAGAAAGTTTCCCAGCAGCAGCTTAGAATAAATCCCATAATCATTTGGTGGGATCAGTCATCATCGCTAACGCTACCGTGGGAAACTGAGAAGGGTTAAACTTTCATGTGGCTGCCACGAGCTGATCGCGGAGCTGTTCGGGCTGGTTCACAGTTCTGCCATTTGGCTTGAGAAGAGAGAGGATCTGCTTCTGCCACGTTTCTCCTTGATCTCCAAGTTTGCTTTGTGTGATAACAGGGTGTGTGTTCTCCGCCGTCAGTTTGCAGCGAGGAGTAGGCGAGAAGCCAGAGGCAAGAAGCAGAGTGCTGGAGGAGGCTGTCAGCTCTGCCGGTCCCGCAGGGCGTCCATGCAAGGGGAGGGCAGAAGCGATATCTTCCTCCAGCTGCCAGGAAAAGGAAACCCTCCTGCTCCTCGGAGCACTTCCCACTGCTCACACTGGGTTTCCCCAGGGATGCTCGAAGGGGTTATGATGGAAAGGTCCGCCCAGGCTCTGTGTGATCCGTTTAACTCTTCCCTGCATCCTTGCGTGCAGGGTGAGGGGGAAGATGCTCTGAGGAGTGTAGGGACTGTATGGGCATTAGAATCATAGAATCATTAAGGTTGAAAGAGACCTCTAAGATCATCCAGTCCAACTGTCCACCTACCACCTCCATTGCCCATATATCACATCCCTCAGTACCGCATCTATCCTTTCCTTAAGCACCTCCAGGGACGGTGCCTCCACCTCTCCCTGGGCAGCCTGTGCCAGTGCCTGAGTGCTCTTTCTGAGAAGAAATTCGTCCTGATACCTGACCTGCAGGCAGGCTCTAGAGGCGTGCTGCGTTGATACATGTCTCTTGCTTCTCACGTCTCAGAGCTTTACGTTTTAAGTGGGACAGCATCCATCGTCTGTAAGTAGCTGGGCCCTGGTCCAGCCTTATTCTTCTCTGGCTGCCTCTGCGGATGTGCATTTTTCTCCATGTGTATTTCAGCACTGCTCTCTCCAGTTGTCTGACGTGGGCCTCTTGTCTGAAAGCCGGGGCTGGATGACACAGAGCCTTGTGCATGGGGCACGAGGCAGAGGAGAGATGAGTCACTGGGAAGGCACGGTGCATGTCCCATCCAATCCAGCTTCCAAGGAGCCATGTGAGAAGCGGGAGCGTGGCCTCGTGTCATGTTACACAGCAACTACATGTGTTCATCCAGCTACCTCTGTCATCTCCACCATGCCGTGCTTATTTATTTGTGGACGTGCCCTTGCCCTATGCATACTGATCACCATATTGTGATGCTTTTTGGCTACCTGGATGGAGCCCTGGGCAGCCTGATGTGCTGGCTGGCAACCAGCTCACGGCAGGGGATGGGGTTGGAACTGGATGATCTTGAAGGGCCCTCCCAACCTAAGCCATTCTGTGATACTATAATTCTGTGACACCTATCTCACAGTCACCTTATCCCTCTTATTTTCATGAAAGGAAAAAAGGGTTGAAGGAAAGGCAGTAAATTAAACCAAACAAAGTGGTAGAGACTCCTGAATTACGTACTGTTTTCTATATGCCTGTCCCAAACTCCGTATCCCCGCTCCAGTGCAGGTGTTCACTCTGTCTTTTGTTTTTGTCGGCTTCAATTTATTCTGAACAGTGCACATATTTGGAGAAGGATTTTACTCATGTGGCCAAGTGCAATTGCAGCTGCTGTTAGCAGGAAGGTGGAGGAGGTCACCTCCTGTCTGGTACTTGGGGAACGTGGTTCTCAGGCAGTTGCATCTTCTCTTTTACATCTCCTTTTAGGGGTAAAGGGGAATGGTTTCTGATGGAGAAGAGGTTAAGGACTTGAATTAATCTTTGGTAAACTCCATTAAAACTCCATCTGCATCGGTTGCGTTGGATACATGTTCTGATGGTTATCTTCCCAACTAAAAGGGCACAGGGATTTTTTTTAAATAGAAGTTTGGATTCTAGAGAGCCATTACTTAAGACTGAAAACAAGAGAAAAAAAAGGAAAGAAAGTACAACTGTGTCTATTTGCACAGCTGTATAATTGTGTTATGCACGGGACCCTGGGCTGGCACAATGGCAGAATAAAATGACGTGTGTATGGCTAAAATGAGGGTCAGCTGTATCAGTGAGGGTTGTTAACACAAGGACCGGTAAGGCCATGTTGGACAGCAGCAAGCAACTTGCAGAGGGGTCAGAGAAAGTGTTCCAGGCTACAGAGAGTGGAAATGCGCAGGACAGGGAGCAGTGTTGGGTAGGAGCAGTGTTGGGTAGGAGCAGTGAGCAGTGCAGCGGTAGAAGTGCATCCCTGTGTGTTTCAGCATGGGGAATTACCAATTCTGTGCTGTGTAGGCTCTTACACCTTTAAGACAATCATTTCCTTGTTACCTGTCCTGCTGATAGAAATAACTTCAGAAAGAAATGTTCTGATTCACATGATGTCCCATCAAATTAGCAGCACAGAGAGACTTGCCCTGGGCTTTGCTTACTCTCCCCTGGCTTTTTCCTACAGGGACAAGGTTTGGATGGATGTCTTTTAAGAGGTTCCTCTTATACCAAATAATTCACTGCTTACCTGCTGTACAGGAGGGCTGGTAGCATGAGCAGAGTGTTTCTGTATCAGAATTACATAACTGGTTCAGGCAGGTTTTCTCCATTTGAAATCTCAGCGTATGTTACAACTCACAGCGTGCCTTCCTCGCCAAGGTGCTAACACGTGGCTGCTGGTGGGTGCTGGCACGTAGCAGGGAACTCTGAAGCTGGAGGCAGTTGTGTTACCCCTGTGGTACAGCACAGGTCTGGGAAACGGAGTGTGAAGCACAGCTGTGCTCATGAGAATGCAGTCCGTGGCAGAAAGATGTGAACACTCTGCTCTCAGGAAATATATGCTTCTGCAGATGTTGTTGTGCACAGCTTGCAGGCCCTTATAGCAATAGCAGAAGTTGAAGGGGAATTCTGGCCTTGTTGTTATAATTTGCCCATCTTATCCAAATGGGACTCCTTGAAACGCTCAGGAGGGTCATCCTGCTGTAGATCAATCCGTAATGTTTATTTTTATTTTCCTAGGGTCCACCAGGTCTGCCGGGCTTACCAGGACCACCAGGCAAGAGAGGTTCCCGAGTAAGTGCTTTGAGAACTTCTATTTCTCTCCATCTGTACCTATTGCCACCTGTCCTTCTGCTCCAAGGGCTGTTGCGTGGTCCTGTGGCTGAGCGGTGATGGCTTCAAGACCTACCACTGAGGTCTGGCCTTCCTCCTTTCTCTCCTTCCCTATTGAAGATATCAGGATGGCACCTTTTGGTTATCTGCAGCCTCTCCAAGCTAAGATTTGACAGCAGCAAAGGCTGGGGATGAACGTTTTAAAATGGCTGTCAGAAGGATGAGCTTTCCTTCTCTCATTTTGTTTCCAGGAGGCAGCATGCCCTATCCGTACTGTTTTTTCATGGTAGCAGGGTGCTGTCTCACAAGGTATGGTCATGGAGCCTAGGTCCGGAGCATTGAGTTGATGTGGGTTGGGAATCAACAGGTATAGGTGCACGAGGATGTACCCCAGGAATACTTGGATCTGTGATCCAAACAGCATCCTGGCCTCGCAGCAGAGGGAGATTTGCTCACACCTATTTGGCTAAAACTCAACTCTATGTAAGGTCTTCAAGGAACTGCAATGAGGCTAAGAGCGAGAAGGCTGCGCGTTCCCTGGGGACACTTGGTATAGTCCTGAGAGGTAAATAAACCTCCTTTCTGTAACAGTGAAAAAACAAGAGGTCTGCAGGACCCACTGCAGTATGGCACGGATATCAGCAGACCTGAGCACTGATTTGGGCCCCAAGGGTAAGGCATCAGAGAGCTTCAGGCTGCTTTGTCAGCAAGTCCCCATTAAGGCTGCAGGTTTGCTCTTACCCCAACCCCAACACCACGCGGCTGTTTGGTGTTACTTCTTGCAGTCCTGTGGTGTGCAAACCAGGCTCCATATGTCTGGAGGCCCAGCTGTGCGAATGACCAACTTTCACCTCCACCTCCGAATCCCACTATCTGCCAAAACTGCAGTTTTTCTAGGAGAAAAAAAGCGTTGTGGAAAACCATGTCACAACTTGGCATTATTCCCCATCCTATATTTAAGACAATCCCCTGGAAGACAATAAGAAACAGAGGATCTCTGAGTTCAGCCCCTGCCAGAGGTGCTGAGAATCAGCCCAGGGAAGAGTTCCCAGTTAGGAAGCGCTCACGCAGCTGAGCCTGGCTTGGCTCAGGCTGCTGCAAAGAGGCTGTGCTAATTTTGGGAGGGGGCAAAAGGGTCACCCTGCAAATGTCTGGCCTGGAGCACTGAAGACAGTACTGCTCTGTGCGTGAGTAGTTTTGACTTTGCAACGTGTTTCTAGTATTTTTTTTGTTGTGGTTCTTCAGGGTTTAAGGACTTAACTGCAAGGAAGGGGACCTGCCAGAAACTAAGACAGGCTTAGGGGAATTCTTACATCTTTTGCTTTTGTTGTGCGTGAGTCACTTCAGAATAAATGTGCAGCATGGCCGGGGGTATGTTCTATCTCTGCTTCACTTCATCCCGCAATAAAGCAGTCACAGTTCTTGTACCAGCCCGAGGGTAACCCATGGAGTGTCCCATGAGGTGTTCCATCATGTGTCCCCCAAGCATGGATCTGCTGAAGGGAGCTGAGCATTGCATGCAGCTTTGCAGTGCTGGATGCTGGAGGAAAGGAAGGGTTTCTTCTTGTCACCAATGCAGTTTATGACTGAAATGATTGTCCTTGTTGTAGCTTGCATGATTTCTACGTTATTAATGCTCATACAATAATTTGGCTTATTTGAAAGTCTAGCTGCAGCATTTGACTCATGACCTTCTGTAGCTGTGAAGCCCATAAAGTGGCTGTCTTGCTGATGTAGCGCAGTATTTCCACTCCTTTGAATACTGTATTGCCTCTGTTTTATTTCCCTTTCTCCCCCCGTATTGGTCAGAGTTAAACGAAAGCTCAGATTAGCTTCTGCTTTGAGGGTGAGACTGTGGTCAGAGACGGTTTGTAAGGAAAGCTGGCTGCTCCCATGAGTCTGTCTCCTTGTTTCCAGCAGATAATATCTCTAGAGCCTCGCCTACAGCCAGAAAGTTGCTCTTCCATGTAAGCAAATGCCCCCAGTTTGCAGTAACAAATGCCAGTCTGTAAAGGTTTGCAAAAGGGTTTGGGACACAGTGCTCAAGTGCAACACAGTGTAGAAGCCAAGTAAGGTCTTCTTGAAAATGACATTTCCCTGACTTTTAAGTTTACCCCTATTCTAACAGAATGAAATGAATTATAAACCCAAGCACTCAGCATCAGGGATCCACGGAGACAAGAATATATGCATGCAACCGTGGGTGTACTGCAGTATACAGGATATACTGCAGCCATGAGGGCAGAGGGGTTTACTAAATAAAAGCTGGGTGTTTCTCACTGTCGCATGAAGGACCCCTTGCTTCCTAATATCCAACCTGAACCCCCCCAGTCTGCTCGAAGTCAATTTCCCCATTCAACGGGTGAGCAAACTCAGGTGCCGGGGGCACATTTTCCCCAAGGGGTATGCTTTACCCCTGGCCACCCAACGGGCCAGAGGCAGGGTTTGGAGTGAAGCCACAAAGCCTGACACGCTGCAATTGCTCTTGTTTGACCTCTCCGAGCGCCGCGGGAGGAAAGCACTCACGTATGCTTCAGGGTGCTCTTACCACGCTCCTGTGAACCTTGAAAGACTGCAAGGTCCCGGTGTGACACATCCCTGCGACATTTGGGCTGTGGTTGCAGAAAGTCTCCCTTTCCTTCCAAATGCAGTGCTTCCCCCTGGAACAAGCCGGGATTTAGCCAGCTGTTCGGGTTCCCCCGGATCCTCATTCCACGGGGAACGTTTTCCCATTTCTGAGAAAGAAGTGTTTAAAGAAGCAGTTTGTTTGGTTCCACCTCAGACATTTCGCTCGTTTTTCAGCAAGCCAAAGGTCGGAGCGGGATCTGTAGGTCACAGGCAGAAAAGGGAAAGCCCGGGGCGTAATGAGTTCTGAATGAGCGGCCGTGCCTCTGCCTTTCTCTCATTTAGCAGTTCCAAGGATGTTTCCCCCCATGTGAACGCTGAGGCGGCGGAGGCAGCTGTGCACAGTTACACTTCTGTTAACTTTGGGGGGCTGTGACGCAGCGCACATAAAAGCGCTTCTGTGAGCAGAGTCCCATCTCCAGGCGCGTCACCCAGAACTGCGCAGCGCCGCTCCCGAGTGGCTGCCATTGCCGTGGATTACATTCCAAGGGGATGACGAAGCGTCACCTTTGGGAAGCCCTCCTCACTCGGAGAACACATTCAGGGATTGTTCTGGCCGCTGAGCCTTGGGCCGCTGCTCTCTGGGATAGCATTTTCCGTGGCATTTCTGGTGCGGGGTTTGGACTGTTTCAGATGCAAGGCAGCTTGTCACTGGACTGGATTGTTTCAGGCTTTGTGAAGTAGCCAAAAGGAGTGAGTAGAGAGGCACGATTGCAAATAGTAATACGTGCTGCGGGGTTTACTGATAAACTGTTCTCAACATCGTCCCATCCTGAGCATAGAAGAGAGAAACAAAACTAATGTAATGATGATAGAATTATGGAATCATTTGAGCTGGAAGGGACCCTTAAAGGCCATTTGGTCCAACTCTCTGCAAAGAACAGGGACACCCACAGCTCCATCAGGTGCTTAGAGCTCTGTCCAACCTGGGTATCTTTAAGGATGACTGTAAATGATGATAAACATTCCTAGGAGAGCCATAATTTCTGGATATGAGTGAGAAAATGAACTAAATCCAGGATAACGTGAGTAAAATATCACAATTAACTGAAGAACTACAAAGCAATTAACTCTTGAATTGCTTCTGCATGGAGAAAGGGAGCACCAACTGGAGACAGGTAGTTCTGCTGGGCGCAATACAAGTGGAACGAAGGTTGGACTGGGTTTAATAGAACAAGTGCGTGTTGCCTGGGGGTATGATGACTTATTGGGGTTTGCAGATAGGTAAGTGGGGTCGTGTGTGAGGCTTACCTGCTGGATGTTGTACTGCTAGCAGCTCCCAAGGCGGTGCTGTCCTGCACCTTCTGTTACTCAGCCCAACTAACTGTACCATACCGCATCTTCCTCGTCTGCCAAGAATGTGGGTGGAATCGTAGATTCAGGACTAACCATGTTGGAACACATCAAGATCAGTTATTTTTGCCATTTTTAGGACTACTGCCAGACTACGCCCTTTTCTCTCTGCAGTTATGAGAGCAGTTTAAAATGTCTAGCACAGTCCCCAGACGTGGTTACAGCAGCCACTGGTGTGCCAGACTGGACTTCCCACTGTCACTTCATCATCAGGATGTGGCTGATTTTCACCAGCATGAGACCACATTGGTCTCTGGGAGTAGGATGGGTTTCTGTTCTTCCTTTGCTCAGATTACACGCTACAAGTCTCATTGAATTCAGCGGTAAATCCTCCGCCTTGTATGTCAAGAGACTGTGTTTTCTCATAATCACGTTTTAGCGCTAGATAATGGGACCAGATTCTTTCTCCCATCTTCCCTCCTTTACATTCCTCCTTTTGCTTAAGGCTTTATGCTTGCGTTGTGCTTTGGTTTGGCTCTGGAAGAGGCTGTACCAAATTTGGCTGGAGGCACAACGAGTCTCCTAACCAGGAGCTCTTGGTGGGCAGCCCAGCTTCCTATGTTCCAGCTTTCCTCCTGGAAACTCTCCCTGTCAGCTAGGAGTCACCAAACCGTGCCATTCCCTCCAGCCTAACTCTTTTAAGGCTGCCCCAGGCTATGGCAGAGCACAGATTTCAGCTAACTGCACTGACGTGGGCTTTGAGCCAAGCTGCCCGGCTCCAAATTTGAATAACAGCTGAATTCCCTCCTCAAATCTAACAGCAGTCAGAATTTATGAACTCTGCTCAGTGCTACCTAGATTATTGCTTATGAATAAGTGCTTTTTAGGAACCCATCTTTTATAGAGACTTTACTGCTCTGGTTTCTGCCACTTGTATTGATTTTCATCCTTATTTAGGACCTGGAAGACTTGAGTTCAAGTGCTTTTGCTACTGCAGGCTTGTACGTGAAGTCTCACCCAATGAGACAAACAGATGATTCCATACTTCAGTGGGAAAACGAATTTATTCAAGACCACTGCGTTACAGCAGCTATATGGGTTTTCAAATTACCATTTGATACTCCTTAATTCTAATTGAAGTTGCTTCATTTTTGCTGCAAATTCACAGCCAGGCTTAAAGGTATCAGGGAATTTCAGGCTGAAAAGCTGGGAGGAAATTAAGAATGGGACAGTGGAAGTATTTGGGTAAAAGATGTCATTTGGAAAGGTGAGCCTCAGCTTTTTGATGGAACAGTTTGTTGAGAGCAGAGCTGCACAGGTTATGAAAGAGCACTGAGCACTCATCAGCTGTCTATACCACAAGATACAATAGCTAGACAAAAAAAAGCCATTATTTCCTATTGCAGTGTAGTAAAAATAAAACCGAATAAACACCAGCTCACTGTTCTCTTCCAAAAGAGGGCAAGGGCACTGCACTTGGGTGGCAGTCGCATGTTTAACGGCAGTGATCGTCCTTGGACATCAGACCCTGAAGACGTTGGCCCCATATACTCCGAAGTGCTCATTGGAAAGAGTTTAGCTTACTGAGAAAGTGCTTGAGTGGCTCTTTATCCCCCAGCCCATACTCCTCCTAACTGGAGGGTACGTTACAGTGCTCCTGACAGTGGTGTGAAGCTCGCACACGGTCTTGACAGAACAGAAGCCCTTGGAATTAAGTCTTCAGGTTGTTTCATCTCTCAGGAACGTGTTCAAGAGGACTTAGAATTATTACTACTTCTGCCTGAAAGGTTAACAGAACTTCTGTGCTATATACAATCCTGGGATAAACTATTCCTAGCTGTTTATTCCAGATAACTCCTTAAATAGCCTTCGGAAAGTATGTAAAGTGCTTTCAAAATGTGATGTAAAAGGAGATGCTGGTGTATGTGATCTAAGGTAGATGCTCTAACATTGTCACTGGCTTCTAAGAGCTATGCAGAAACACCGATCTAAATGGTATTTATTTTTAAATTGAGCCTTGCCTCCACTCCGCCTGTTTTACTGTCCTGCCGCCCGTTCCTTCTCCCCCCAAAGACAAAAATCTCTTTTCCTTGTAGGGGAAGAGAGTTCATCTTAAATAAATAATGAGCAATTTAAAAATTCCATTGAGTGACTGCTTCCATCCTCTTCCATTTTGGCCCAACAAAACATTCCCACCCCCGTGCACTTGCACTGCCCTTTGCCCACCTCCAACCCTTTCTGGGACTCCTTGCAGAGTATCCCCTCCCCTGATCCCAAGGTATTTCTGTGCCTGGATGGGGGATATTTGGTGTCGCTGAACCATCTCATGGTCATGGTGGATCTTGCGGTGACAGACACGTGTCGCCTTCCCAAAGTGTGGGGGGGAGCTGTTGCTAATGAACATTACTGACCCCTCTTGACTTCATTTTGTGTTTGTTGTGTTTTTTAGGGTCCTCCAGGTCCCCATGGAAACCCTGGCTCACCTGGCCCCCCAGGCCTGAAAGTAAGTGTGCACTGATGGGCATGAGGAGCTTTGTCTTCATGTTTCTGGTACATCCCAGTAGGGCTCTCAACAGAACAAGGAGTAGCTGCAGCCATTTATCCCCTCCCCTCTGCTTGGACGCAGCCAAAGCCTTTTCCTGTTCAGGAGACCCCACTGTGCTCTTTGATTCTCACCTCTCCCTGTTTTCAAACACTTCCTCATAAGGATCCTGCCTGAGCTATGCCTGTGGCAGGGAGCAAGCTGCTGTGCTGGGACACGGGCAGTGGAATCACTCATAACATCCCACCACATCCTGATTTCTTCACTCTATTTCTCATGGATTTCACAGCATCCGTGGGGGTTCACAGCACCCACTTCTCCTCCCTCACCTCCCCTTCCCTCTGCAGAGTTTCTGGGCAGCTGGAACTCTTCCTGATCAGATCCCACTGCTGCCTCCTACGTGTCCTCATCTCTCCCACGAGGTCTCCAATGGGGCCAGAAAGTAGTTGAGATTTGAAGGGCAGTGCTTAGCAGAGGTTTGCACTGGCAAGGAGGCTGTAGGTGCAAGCAAGAGTCCTTTCTTTTCATGATCTCATCAGTATGCAGGGATATTATGAACGCTCTTGATGCTCTGGGAAAAAGATTGTGGAAACTTGGCACGCTGCCGTTACGCGATTAAAAATTAGGCACTGGAGACATGCTGGTGAGCAGCAGCTGCTTTACATTCTGCAGTGTAGCTATACGGCCTGAAAAGCGAGGCTGTAAAAGTTCTGTATCTTAGTGTTCTGCATTTATTCGCCATCAGTGACTTCCGATCGCACTTGTTGAGTTTTACAAGCCAAAGCAAAATCCTTTTTAACCTAACTTCTAGTCGTGCACATTCAGCTCGATCCGATCTGTGCGGCCAAAATGCTTTTCTGCGCTATGGGATTTTTTTTTAACGTTAGTCCGATGTCAGAAATCATCGCATGGCCATAGAGCTGTATTCAGCTGGCTTCTTATTAGAAGCAAAACATTTCTATAAGCGTTTTTCTCCCATCCTGGCTGGCTGCTTGAAGCCTTTGGTGGACGGATCGCTGTAGCAGTCTGCAGCAGAGATGTGGGGCCACCAGTCTGCACTATGCTGTTAAATTTTGCCCAGACACCGTTTGCAGGATTAGGCTGTTCTCTGTGATGCTGTGTCACAAGAAGCACTGGGCTTGCAATGGGAGCTGAGAGCTGCAGCTCAGGTGTGACGAGACCAGCTGTAACTCCACCTCTATCAATGAGAGCCTTCTAACATGTGATTGCAAGACCTTTGCATATGAAGCATGTTTTGTAAGGTTCCCAGAGCTTTGATTTTCCATCTTCCCTTCATTTCTTCAGTGCTTTACCAGTCCCAGAAGCTGGGATTCACAGAAAATCAAGGTATTTCATCCCCTTACATTTTAAATCCCCTTCACCAGGTTCCACAAGTCTGCACCTGGGACTTGCTCTCCTCTTAGCATGCCCAGCCCATGCCCAGAGCTCTGGCCTGAGTTGTAGGCAGGGCAGCCCCGAGCAGAACCACTGCCGGGCTCCGTCTGCCCTGGGCAGCCCTTAACCATATGGAAAAAAAGAGCAGCTCAAAAAGGAAGCTGAACTTTCCTGAATAGGTAGAGCTTGGAAACAATGACTAACAGCAAGGATTGTCACTGAGGAAGTAACCCAGGAGCATAATTTTTATCAGCTGAATTAACAGAGCGCTCATGAGGTCGATCAGTGCCTGTGTACATGGAGGTGATTCCACACTGAGGATGCCCAGCAGCATTCAGGACTGGGAGGAGAGGTACCTGCTAGCGAGCTGTGTTTTCCAAAAGCATGACAGCAGCTGGGTTTGTATCTCCCATACAGAAGGCTTTGGCCCCAGACATTAGTGTGTTTTGCTTAGCTGCTCTGGAGGAATCTTCCTTGTTACTGCAGTAGGCAAAGCTGAATTTTCCTTTTAGCAAATGGTTTGGCTGTAGTGCCACTGATGCTTGAGATACTATTAGTGGGATTGCAAAGCAGAGGTGTTTAAATTTCACAGCTGTCGACTTCTCCCAGGTAGGGAAAAAAACAGAAGAAAGGTTTTTCCTTTCCAAGAGGAAGTCGTGTGCTCCATCAGTTGGGATGGGAACACGAGAGGTTTGTAGGCAGGGGGCTGATTTATGAGGTTAGGGCGAATCTCACCGTGTGGCTGCTGCACAGGAGGAGCTGAGCATTCCTCAGTCTCAGCCCTCAACATCAGCCATCTGTGCTCTCTGGCCGTGATGCACTCTTTGTTATTTAATCTTAGGAAAGTGTGATCGCACCGTGGCTGAGCTCCCCACCTGTGTGAGGATCAGAGCAGTGTCAAACATAGAACACAAGGCACAGACAGCTAACACGGTCTGGACCTTAGCAGGGAGCAATGTGGGAGGCATGTACCCCTCTGCACGACTGAGAGTCATCTCACTGAGCACTTGGGAAGGCTCACGGAGGTGGTGGATGTCTGCCTGCAGCAGTGTTAACTTTGCAGAAGCGAGTGGCTGTGATCTCAAGCACCCACATACGGCTCAGAGAGGGAGACTTGCCTGATAACAGCTGCACGCAAAGCAAGATTGTCTGCGTGACTTCATTTAGAGCTTGGAAAGCAGGCAGCCTTCATTCAGAAACTCTTCAGATGCATCTGCCTTGAGTTGGCAGCGCTCCCTACAGTCCGTAGCCAAGCAGTCTCGCTCCCTGAGCCTTGCAGCTTGTGGTGGATGGTGGGAGGGGAGGAAGGGGAGCGCAAGGTGTGTCAGATGCAGCTGCAGTGATGCTGCATGGAGAAGCTGCTCAGCTGGCCGTAGCTAGAGCTTCATGCTGTTAATGAGAAACACCAGTTAGCAGATCATATTATTCTTCTGTAGGGTCCAACCTTCAAGTCCCTCCAAGCACTTCCCTTGGCAACCGATAATTATCTCTTCCAGAAGAATCTGGCGTACTGCAAATCTCAGCCCCTTCTCCCTGCTTCTATTTCTCTCCCATCTTTCCACCTTTTAAGATTTTAACCTGGGGTTTTCCAAGAACTCTCCTGGAATCAGATGTCGACAAGCTGCTGAAATTCTATCAGAAGATCGGCCTTGGTTGTACGTTCTCTCGTCACGGCTGTTAAACAGGAAAATAATGCATAGTGCCACTTAAGATGAAGTGTGCCTCTTCCTCTGCCAGCCTGAACGCCTCCCAATTGCTCTGGCTGCTGGTAGTGCCTAATTAGTGTAACTTTCTCTCCAGTTTCATCTGTTCCCCACAGTTAAAGAAAACAACAGCAGCTAGGAAGTTGTTAAGGATGGTTTATCCACAATAATAGGCTTGGTAATTATTTTTGTGATGGTAGTTGTAGACAAGGAAGAAATCACAGCTGTCTGATCTAATAAGTATCAAAAGTCCTGGCATCGCCTTCTTCCAGATATCCTTTTTTTAGTCAATTTAATACTGTCAAATACTATTTAAAACTCAGCACTTCAGCAGCGGTATTAACACGTCAAAACCAGCCCTGGCAAAACAGAGCTGTACCTAAGGGCTTTAATACATCTGAGGTATGGGAAGAAGACAGAGATGAAACGAAATGTTGGTCTAATTTGGGGCTTGATGGAAGCAAGACCTCATCTGTGGATTGGGTCCCTGGATGATGTCATTAATTTAAGTTTTTCATTTCAGGGTCAGAAAGGTGATCCTGGGCTGTCACCTGGAAAAGCTCGCAGAGGACCGAAGGTAAGATGTCATCGAGATCACACTGTGCTTCAGGCTCTGTGCCTACACGTGGAGGGGGTCCATACTGCAGCCATAGGCAACACAGCTGCTCGTGTAGACTTGGGATTAAAACTTAAGACTTGGACCCTGGATTCAGGACTAAAGTGGGTTAGCGAAGTTGAGGACCATGTGCTCTGCTAATGCTTTTCAATGAATTATGAGCCCCATTTTTGCAGTTTCACAGCTGAGTGAATTTTACGGAGGCCACAAGACCTCAGAGAGGCCCAGAAATGAATAGAAGGGCAATCAGGGCTTCACAGTATCTACCTCAATTAGTTCTTTCCGTGGTGGCTGCACAGTACTTCATAATTCACATCCAGGACAAGAGGGCTGGTTTTCTTCCTTTCATCATGAGCCTTGCTATAAATGCGCCGTTAATAGAAAGCATCAGCCATGAAGAGCTTGGACCCTTCGTTTGAAACCAGATGCCCCAGTGATCCACGGGGCTGTGAGCTGGAGGGTGACGCCCGCAAACGTTGAGATGGCTGAGTCTGAAACGACGCTTTTAACTTAACAGCACGAGGTGCCTTTTGAAATGTCTGCGACTGTATCAGAATGGCATCACATGGAAACCATCCACCCGCACAATCTGGAACTGTTTTCTTGCAAGCACGCTCATTGTAAGAAGGGGAGAGATCCAGATTGCTTTTAGCTCATGTTAACAAGGCTTTGTTCCTGTTAGCAGTAATAGAAACAAGGAATTTCCAGCAGGAGTTTGGAGCGATGCCTAATTTTCAAGCTAGATACTCCAAATGCGTTTTCACTAAGCAGGCACAGCGCAGTGCTAGAGACCTGGAAGGATTTGTTCATCCTAATCAAAGGAGGCCGAAATGGGCTTGAACTAATGGATCCGATGTTAGAGCTCTGACACCAAAGAGCTTCTCAGTTCTATGGTGGTTTGGGTACCCCAGCTGGAATGTGATGCAATCCCCTTCCAGAAGGGAAAGCCACTGACAGGTCTCTCCCACCGGCAGCCCACAGAGGTCTGGCTCATGTTGTGTAGGTTAAGTGATTCCACCATTGGGGTCATCTGAACCGAGCCAGTGTGGTAGCAGAGCACGAGCACAAGCACAGGATTTGGCAGGAGGTATCTGTTCCTGTTGCATTTAAAAGCTGCATTTTTCTTGCCTTGGCCATTTAAGCATCCATCTAAAGGCAAATGAAGCATGTGACTGAATGAGATCTTTTTTTGTGGTTTTTTTTTTAAGCATTCATGTTGGTGAAAACTGGACTCCATCAGCAGCTGCCATTGATTGACTGGGGTTATTTGTATCAGTCAGTTAACAGAGATGGTGTTTAAATCTACACTTTTTATCCAGGCAGAGTTGCAATTAGAATCAGAAATATCAATGATTGGGCACTGCTGTAGGCAAAGTAACTTCAGTAACAGTACACTAAGCATGGGGAAAGTGTTGCTGGAAACTAATGCAACTGTCTTGTTTCCTGCAGGGAGACGTGGGCTTACCTGGTTTGACTGGGTTCCCTGGGCCTCCTGGTAGAAAGGTGAGCGTTTGTCCTTTTCTAGTGAGTTGAATCACGATGTTTAATTCAAAATGTCCTCCTGTAACTCCACCACATTGTTGTTTCAACAACATTAGCGTCACCAGCAACGTACCTACACTTAGAGAAGCACTCACAGGGTTGGAACATGAGATCCATCCCTTCCTTAGCGTTGCAGCGGTGTGTGTGCACGTGTTCAAGTGTACAAGTCCACATAGCAGCACCTCAGCAATCCTTGCACTGAGTGTGAGAGCAAATATCTTACATATCAAGGACACTTGAGTTGACCTTCCAGTTCCAGGCTGTGTTGGTAGGTTGGGTTGGTCTTTCAGAAGCTGTTGCAGGTTGCTGTTTGATAGCTGGGCTCACCAGATGTGACCCCCTCCCCAGGGAGCCAATATGGACATAGCAAAGCTGAATGGTTAAAACTAGCATCTTGGCTCAAGCACTCCGTCAGTAAATGAGTACTCCATGGGTAAATGAACCGTTCAAGATGTGCTGCTGTTCCTTAGCCCAATTAGCTGCATGCAAACACCTACTCGTGTATGCCTCAAGGCTCTGGGGAGAGAAAGGAGATGTGTAGGAGGTTGAAAGGAACCTTCCCTCTCCGTGCTCGCTGTGTGCTTTATATTGGAATGAAACTGGAAGAAGTAGGAGCTAGGGTTGTTTGTTGTCTTCTCTCTTATGCTCTGAGTGCTGCGAGGAGCTAGGAGCCGTAGGGGGATTAATTAGCGTTCTTCTGCAGTCACAAACGAACTCTAACAAATGCAGTGCAAAGAGTATCGTTTTCCTGATATAACAGCTCATAAAACAAAACCTTGTGGTTACAATCAGCAAAACAATGTCAGGAGAGCAAGGCCTCATGGTGGGAAAAAGTGGAGACGGAATAGGAGATTGAACAAACATTCCTGAGTCTAGCACATGGCCTTCACATTTGATTTTTGCTCCCCCAGGACAGGGCAAAGGCAGGGATATGCTTCTGTTTCTCTGCGTAATGAGCAAGTTGGATGCTGAATTTTTTCCTTTGGTGCAGCTTAAAAAAACACCTCCCAGTAGCGCTGGCCTGGCAGCGGGTTTGGTGTAACCTGGCTTTTATTAGCATCCTGCATTGAGAAAGAAATTTACAGCTGTTGGAGAAATGTTTGGAAAAATCTTTTTTTATCTGGATTCCCTGCTGGCATCCTCCCAGTGAAAACACGCTGGTGTTTGGCTGAAAATAGGCAACGCAAGTTGGCTACCAGCAAGCAGGAACGCCTTGGAAATGGACGGCCCTCCCGCTCACTGCATGGAAGGGACAGTTCTGAGGGCTTTGATCTGAAAGCTCTGTAGGAACTTTCAAAGAGGCAGAAGAAAGAAAACGCTTTTCTCACTAAACAAAGTACGCGTCTCAGTAGGATGAGCTGGAGTCACAACCAAGCGGCAGATGGTTTTTGACAGCGTGACTTGCAGCACGGAGCTGGCCCTCTGCATGCAAACCTTTTGCTCCTTGTAGGGCTGGAGAGTCTGATCTGCCACGCAGATGCATCTCAGCATAGTGCTGCGTCATTGCCATCGGCCACAAGTGCTGCGGAGAGCCCATGGCTGTAGCAGAGTGCCAGACCGTGTGGGACAGCAATGGGGAGAGGGAGGGTATGGTTAATGGGCATGGGTGGTGGGTTGGTGGTTGGGCTTAGTGGTCTCGGAGGTCTTTTCTGACCGTAAGGATTCTGTGATTCTAAGAAGCTTTGCTGAAGTCACTTGGGGACTAAAGGCAGAGCTGGGAGGTGCTCAGGGCCTGCAAACACATCCTGCCATGCAGATCTCGTTCCCTGTCCTCTTCACTCCGTACATTTCCTATCGGAGTGCAGGATGGCCCTTTATAGCTGGGAGAGCGTGGATTATAAATATCATCGCAGATGAGCAGATCTTTCACTGGAGTGCAATTTCCTTTCTAAATCACAGCCCTCTGTGTCAAACACCCTGTAATCATCAGGAAGTGTTCGGATAAAGGAGCAAATGCCGTTGTTTTCATACCCTCTGCCCTGTCATTTTAGTGCTATTTGAAGAGGATTAACAGGTAAATGCTTTCACATTCCAGCCAACTTTAGCGTAGACAAGCTTTTCTGTTTTCTCCTCATTATAATTAACCCGAGACAGAAATAACTGCAGTATACTGCGAAAAAACACGCATTCAAAGCACTATAAATAGCAAGGAGTGTATTTAATATGATGCAACAGCAGTGGAGTATGTACTTAACTTCAGTGCAGTTCACTTGCCATTATAGAAAGAGCAACGCAATGCCTGGTGCTGACATTAGCTCAGGGCATGCTCGGAGTGAGGGAATACCGGAGCCAGGGAGCAGATCAGCAGGGTGGGATCTCAGGGGGCAGGTTTCTATCTCCAGGAGATCCCACTTTGCTGATCCCATCTTACTGAAAGGGACAACCAGTAGCCCAATGGTCTTCAGGTTTAACCACCCCCTTCTTGGGGGAGTGCAGCTCCATCCGAAGAAGAGGCCATGATCTTCAGCGAGGTCGAGCAGGGGAGAATGGGTGAAAAGGGAATCGATGCTTTTCCAGGCCAAAATGTCTGAAATAACGAGCGAGGAGGAATGCGAAGGGGAGTGGGTAGTAGCCAGGATGGCTGAGAACACTGCATACCTCCGCCAGCGGAGGCTTAGGCTGCAGGTCTAGAATAGCCCAGGGGAAGAATAAAAAAGCAGTTAAGCAGAGGTGTGGAGCTGGGAGCAGAAACAGGCCTGGGTTCATCTGCTGAGGGAAGCAGGAGGCCAAGAGTTGGCCAAGCCAGAGCCCGGTGGTGGCTTCCAGACAGGGGATGCTCCCGAGGGCTTCGCAGACACAACGTGTGCGGGAAGCACTGGGCTGGGACGGGGCGAGCAGCAGGGGCTGAGCTGCAAAGAGCAGTTGTAACCCACCATGAAAGCATTTTGTGGTGTTGTGTTTTTTTCTGTAGTGTTTGTGCAAGGATTGTTTTGTGTTGATTTTCTCTCTCTGTTTGATTCAAGTTCAGTGTTCTGCCTTTGTTTAATCTCTCTAGTAGCCCAGCTACCAATCACCTCTGTTACTGAATATAGTCCTAGAATGGTTTGGGTTGGAAGGGACCTTTAGAAGCCGTATGGTTCCAGCTCCCTGCCATGAACAGGGAAACCCACAGCTCCACCAGGTGCTCACAGCCCCATCCTGCTCTGACTTTGGGTGTCTCCAGAGATGGGGCATCCCCAGCTCCCTAACCCAGTGCCTCCCCGCCCCTATTGTAATCTTCTAATCTGCTCTGACTCCACCTGATGGAAATGAGTTTTAAATGGCTGAAGCAACATAATAAAGGGAAAGAGCAAAAAACCCCATGTGCCTGCCATGTGCAGAATTTCCTTGGTGTTTGGAAAGAGACTCTAAGTAAATCCTGGGGGAATAGGACTCAAAATAGACATTGATCAGTCTGCAGCTGAACAGGCTGCCTTTGTTCTGCATTAGAATATATATATATATATACTGAAAAACTGAAGCAGATATATGAAAGACCTGTGAGAGTGATTTGAAGCCTGCAACACCTGCTAGCTAGCAAGCTGCATTAAGGAACTGTAATTCAGAAGAGAGCGAGTTAAGAGGCAGCTTGCTCACCATTTTAGGTAGCTCCATAAGGAAGGGCTCTGGATCTTGTCACACCTTGTAATAATTAGATTAGAAGAGCTGGAAGCCACACAAGTTTGAGCTGGAAACCAAACTGAAGCTTCTCGTGACGGTAAATGGTTTTGTTGGTGTTTCCTGTGGCATTTCCAGTTCTAAAGCAAAAGTGAGGGTATTCTCTGAAATGCAAGCGACCCGTGTCGTGTAGGGTTTGGAGCAAGGGTTGCCGGATGAAAGGGTACGGAAATGATCAGTGCTTTCACCACAGCCTTCAGATCTACAGCTGAGATGCAGGCTTTTCTGAAGGCAAACCTGCCCAAACCCTCTGCCCTACAGACCTGCGGTTTCCTAAGGATTAAGGGTAGCGGTGTGGGTTACAAACAGCCAGACCTCTGCGGATGGAGCAAGTCCTTCCTGAGCAGCCTCCAGCACAGCCTGGGAACATCAGCAGGATTTGGGCAATGCGTGATGGTGGTGTGGTGCCATTCCATACCCAAAGACCCGTTTCTTCCCCAAGCATTAGTCCTACCTGCAAAGAGAAATTCAAACCAAAACCTTTTTTTTTTTTCTTATTCATCTTCTCTATCCTATTTCAACAGGGATACAAAGGCTACCCTGGACCACCAGGTCACCCTGGAGACCAGGTGAGTCTTCCCAGTTCCCAACAGTGGATTGACTGACGCTGCTTTGGGTGCTGTACAGCATCTGCGGGAGCGGGGAGCTCCGAGCGCACAGGGGAGGCACAGTGCATCAGTTATTGTGTCGGTGGGAGGAGGCTGCCCCGGGGTTTCTAAATTTAATTTCTAATTTTTATTGCTCAACCACGTTAGGTCTGTGCGGTGGAAAAAATACCAGCTTACCCTGCTCCCCCTCCCTTCTTTCACATTAATGTCATCTGGACTTTACTAGCTGCATCGAATTAAGCACTAACGTGTAATTCCCTCCCAGAGTCTGTTCCCCACTCCCCTTCCCCCCTTCATTTGGTCAGGTCCTGATGTTTGCAGTTCAGAAAAAAAAAAAAAAAAAGAAGGGGAAAAAAAAGAAAAGGGCAATGAATAGCAGGCCCTGTTAGCAATGATGTTAAAGGATATTATACATGAATCCGTTTAGTTCTGAAGAATTTTGGCAGCGCTTCCCCGCCAGCAAAACGGTTCCATATGCCAGATATAGATGCAGCCTTACACCTTCTCTAAGCCTCCTTGTTTCAGACTATCTGCTGCTTTCGCTGCAGATGGAGGGAGAAGGGCACAGACCGACGCGTGCTGAACGCGTGGGTAATACTGCCTTGCTTCTGCTTGCTTTTTGCCCCTCGTCCATTTATTCCACCGTCTGCCTTTCATATTTTTCTCCTCTATAGATTTACATCACAGCTTTGTGATTAAATCACAGATCTAATCCATTCCACCCCAGATCAGAGCAGCTAAAATGCTTCCCAGGTGTGTGGCAGTCCCCTTACCTTGTTCTTCTTTTCTTTCCTAAGGGTGAACGAGGACCAGCCGGCAGCCCTGGTGCCAAAGGTTATCCTGGCAGGCAGGTGCAGTAAATCTCATCGTGCTGTGCACAGAGTAGG
This sequence comes from Aquila spilogaster, assembly GCA_024606505.1. NCBI lineage: Eukaryota > Metazoa > Chordata > Aves > Accipitriformes > Accipitridae > Aquila > Aquila spilogaster. The sequence continues at coordinate 37,996 of JANHGO010000289.1, forward strand.
GCTGTGGGTGTGCAGGCAGCAAGCACGTGCCCTGCTACATACATGCCCCACTAAAGTCAGTGCAGCGATGACTCGCTCGCGTTGTTAGAAAGGATGTTGTGCCCAGGGTGGATACAACCTGAATTTCTGTAGCAAAATCTGCCTAATATAGGAATAGGAGGAAAAAAAGAAAACAGCGTAACAGAGCAGAGAAATGCTTGAAAGCTGCTGGCCCATCGCTTTTAGGCAAATCCTCGCATATATGACATGAACAGGTTAGAAACCTGGGGCAGAAAGCATAACTGCTGATTGAAAAGGTTTGGTTGAAACCTCACATTTGGTAACGTAATATTTGCAGCTGCCAAGAAAAAAAAGGTGAAAGAAAATCAAATCTTTGTTTTCCATTGAAAAAAAGCACTAAAGACAACTTTGGGAATGATGGAGTGTGCAAAGGGAAATAGATCAGGGTCAGACCCTCTATTTTCTTACTGACGTTAAGAGAGTTCCTATGTGAGTTCTAACCCTGATGCATAGGGTGTGGGACTGAACATGAGCTAGATGTGCAGAACTGCCCTCCCCTGCCGCAGGCTATCGGCACTGTGGTCTGTTCTCAATCCCAAATCACACTGATGCTGATTGTAGGCGGCACATACAGGTGGTGGGAGTGGGTGGGAGTTCTGTGCACCTGACTATGTGCTGCTGTTCGTATTCTGAAGGGCCCTCGGAGATTTGCATGCGAGGTGTGAATGCACATTAGACGGCTAATACAAAGAGATCCAAGCACTAATGGACGTACAAGGCTAATGAATGCTGCTTAGCAATTCACAGCTGTGTGCTGCCCATCAGATAGGCGGGGTGAAATATTTGCGCTTGACATACGAAGGACAAAAGTGCTTTCTTAGAATGCGGTTTGGATCAAGAAAGCCACTTTTTTATTTATTAAAAATAAGAAGGAAAGAAAGAAAAAGCAGCTTTTTTTCCCAGCATATCTGAAAGCTCTGTGTACGTATCCAGCATCAGAGCTGTTTACTTTAATGAGATTTTACTACTTGTTACTGCTGTCAGCTGTGCTGGCTCTGCTGCGCGATGGGAGACCGAGCTTGGCTCTGCTCTGATCTGCGCATCGTTGGCAGAGCTGTTTGCTTCACCCCGATGGCTGAAACCTCTGACTGGCAACAGTGCGTGAGCCAGAAAAGAGCACAACATGACTTTGAGATCCCAGGCTGAGCCTGCAGTGCTGCCAGCTAAGGAAAACACGGGCTTGGCCTTTTTTTCGTCGTTAGTATTCCTCCTTCCAAAAAAAGCCCCAGCAGCATTTGGAAGTGGTAAAGTATCGATCTGGAAAGTTGCTGGAGGACAATAAACGTGCAGATTCATTATGCGTTTTTATAGGCTTCCTTTTCACTGCACTTTAAGGGAACAGAAAGAGGGAATGGGGGATGTATTTTTAATTCTTTCCATAGCTGTGGATGCTGCGAAGGGTTGGAGATACGCAGCACCTGCACTGCAACGCGACTTTGTTGGCTGTAGAAATTAGAAGGACTTTCTCATTGTATCGGGGCTACTTCAGCCCCAGGGAAGGCTCACTGCGTGCAGAACCACAGCTCCCCAGCTGCGGGAGATTTGATTTTGGTGTCATTTGGTCTGGTTTCCTCTTTGTTGGTGAGCGTTGGCCTCGGAAGCAGAGCCGTGCAGGGATAGTGCTGGGGACTTGGCAGTGCTCATTTGGAGAACGGAAGCCTGTCCACATTTATCTTTGTTTTCTCCCTTCTGTTCTAGGGCTTACCTGGCCCCATAGGGGAAGCTGGTCCAAAAGGCAGTCGGGTAAGCAGCCTTTGGTTTGCATTTGCTTGTTTTTACTAAGGGCTTCTCAAGACCTTTTATCCTTAACATTTCAATCTTGAGACAAGTTCTTCAAAGTTGTTGGATTTGGGGGATTCAGGGGATTCGGACTGCACACCTTGTTTATAGAGGACCTCAATGAACAACCTTGCTTGTGTATTGAGGCACTGTTACGTTGTTGACATGAAGCTCTGAATGTACCATGATCAAAGATCACCGGTAGTACTGATGATGCAAAGTCACTACCCCTTACGGTGCAGCAAAGGGAAGAGTGGAATCCAAATTCCTACAGCAGACCAGCCTGAAGTTCCCGCAAGCCCCAGCTCCCTGAGGCCTCTTTAATTTCAATAAGTGTGGTTCAGAGCTCTTCGATCATGCTGATTATGGACTCTTCTGGGTATAGTCCCGAGTTTGGGACTGTTTTATATCATTATGCAGAAGAGCAAGCCAGCGTCTTTAAGCCATGTGCAAAGATAAATATCAGCGTTTCTGTTCTGCCCATTTTGCTCATCACATTGAATTTCTGGGAGTTCTCCCTCACTGCTAAAGATTTTGTTCTCATTCTTTAACAATCACGACTTCCATTAAGCAAATTTTGCTCTTTTCCCGCAATTATAAATTCACAATGAGCTTCTGACCCAATAAAATCCCCTCCTTCCCTGACACGTGATACTTCCTCTATAGGCAATAAATTCAACCAGCTGGATTTCATCACTAGAAAAACTGCACGGCATAAACAACGGCTGACCCTCTAGCTAGCTGTATTCCTGAGCTGGGGGGGAGAGCGCTGTTCGGTGTCCTCCAGGAGGGAGGAAGTTCTGGGGGAGCACAGCTTGCTCACCTCACTTCTGTACCGTTTTTCCTGGTGCACCCACTACAGTGGTCGTCCAACAGGAGTTGGATGGTTTGCCTTGGGTGGGGTTCAGGAGGCAAAGATAATCAAGCATCCTTTGATGCGGCCGTATTTCTCAGCGGGATATCATCCCCCAAAGGAAGCGCGACCCAAAGGGAGTGATGGACCGGTGAAAGAATTTGGTGGCATTGGCAGTGAGAGATTTAGTGATGATGGAGAGAGAAAGATGAGAGAAAGTCACTGTTAGCGTTTGGCTCTTGTAACAGTGAGGTGCCACGGAGGGGGCTCCCTGCTGAAATTCACTTCCTCTCGATTCTGCATGTTTGGCACAAACAGTCCTTTGCAAAGGACCAGCACACAAGGTAACTTTGTGCTGACTGCTGAGCAAAGAGGATTAAACACAAGGCTTCAATTGTTGCGAGGGAAAGGAAATGTGGCATTCTATGCAGTGCGTCCTGTCTGAGCAAGGATCCCAAAGCCGGACAGAAACATTGCATGCTTGAAAATGCAACAACCGCTGGTGACTGTGAGAGGAATGGGTTACTTTTGCTATCGTTCTTGCTAACTTTGAACCAAGCTCCGTTTCCCTCAGGTGCACTCATAGCCAGCCCAGGTAAGGTCTCTTATTGCTGGCCTCTTCCTGCCCGGAATCCTCATGATCCCTGGTGTGAGGGTATGTGCCCTTGGACTACATCGTGGAAGCCAGCACCATGCAGTCCATGGGCATATACACTTGCCTCAAGGTTTATTTCATCACGGCTGCCATTGACCAACGCTGGAGGATGCTCTGCTGTTCAGGAATGACAGACTGACTGGCTGCTAACGGAGAAACGTATTTGACTACTTGTTTTCTCTTTTCTTTAGGGATATATTGGTCTTCCAGGATTATTTGGGCTACCAGGGGCTGATGGAGAACGAGTGAGTATTTTCTGAAGATAACCTTGGTGTGTTGCATGAATACAGTTCTTCAGAGCCTGTTGTGACCTCTATCCCTTGTTTCTGAGAAAGGAGGCAAGCATGCCTAGTGTTTGAACATGCCTTCTTCAGCCTCTCTCTGCCCTCGCACGAAGGCCTTTGTCCCTGTATGACGCTGGCTCAGGGAAACCTAGTCTTCAGGCAGGATTGTCAGACTATGCTGATGCATTGGGTGGAGTCTTTCTGTATTGTCCTTCACTCCAAGCATGCCCTCCTCCTCCTCCTTCCACATCCATCTTAGTTGGATGGGGCAGGGAGAGAACATAAGTGGGAATTCCCTGTGCCCATACGAACCCCACCCCAGCCACCATACCCCAGGATTTCGGGTGTCCAACTGGAGGTGTTTGCCTCTTGGGGTGAACAGCGCTGGGATTTTCTGATGATGGCTTTAGTTCCAGTTGTATCAAGTTGGGCAGTCAAGCCTGGGACCCATGGAAGGGTACCCGTGGATGCTGTCCCCACGTGTCCTCCCTTCCTCCCACCCTTCCCCGTGTCTTCTCCAAACCCACATGTTCAGAGCTTCATAGAACCTCTTGTGCTGTTTTGCTGTTCTCCCCCAAGTACCCCCACCTGCCTCATCTCTACCCACCCAAGGACTCCCTCTTCCCACAGCAAGAGTTCCCAAGGAAGGGCACTGTAAGACGAAGACCGTTTCATTCTCACTTTTTCTTCCTCAAATGCAAGCTCCAGAAACCAGAGAGGCCCCAGGAGCATGTGGGAGTGAGTGTGCCTGCCTGGGAGGGGACTGCCCTGTGCTCGAGAGTCGCTGATTTAATGCTTGTATAACTAAATAAGAAACATAAACAGAAGTTCTCCAGCGAGTGCCTTGGCGGTGG